>KZ063772.1:0-16601 GCA_002091835.1 Anopheles maculatus | reverse complement strand
GTCCCTGTACAGGTACGGAGCAAATGTATGTTGTTGTTGTCGTTGTTTATTTCATCCACACAAACACAAAGGTGCATTTCGCAGCTTGCAATCTTTTATCGTTATGCAATCGTTGCGCCTTTGGCTTCGGGGATTCGTACGGAAACAATCAAATCGCGAAACATGAGGAAAGTATAAGCATTTTCGCACTTACCTTCGGGGAGCGCTTTTAGATTCACTTGCTGCATTTCGGAGTGTCTGGCCCACACGATTTTGCCTCCATTAACATCCATCGACATGGCTGGTTCCTCGCGGCCAACCTTTATGATGATCGAGCCCTCGTCGTACCTAGTGGGATTGAAATTCGGTAATACATAAGCAACTGTTACGATTTGATTTGCATTTAAATATGTGTTTTGTACTGTTAACTGCAGAGAAATAGAGACATTTTACAAAAACAATGACATACCCCAAAGCCACGTTGTTAGTGCCACGCATGCAGGCAATTGTCCACACCCGCTCGAATCCATAATTCAACGATGTCTCCAGCCGGTAAGTGCCCGAATGCCAAATTCTAATTGTACCATCCTCGGAGCCGGTCAACAAAATCGGGAGCTCTGGATGGAAATACACTGCCGAAACGTTCTGAGCGTGACCCTCCAACGTTTGGACGCACGTTTTGTTCTGATAGTCCCAGATTTTCACCAGCCGATCGTCGGCCCCGGAAATGAGGTACGGTTTATCACCGCCATGATAGTAATCCACACAGTTTACACCCTTCTCGTGGCCTTCGAGCGTGAAATTTGGCACGTTCGATCCCAGCTGCCACACTTTCACCGTACGGTCGAGGGATGCACTGGCGAAAGTGTTGTTGTCTTTCGGATTAAACACGACCTGCATCACGTAGTGTGTGTGTCCCTCGAAGACGCGCTGCACTGCCCACATCTTTTCCCAATTCCACAGCTTCACCAGCATGTCATCTGTAACGGGAATCACACGATAATGCATGAAAACGATACGCGATTCGGGAAACGAATGGAGAGGATGATGAATTTGGAGAATGGCACTATTTTCCTTACCACTGCACGTTAGAATAAGCGGTTGCGTTGGATGTACCGCGATGCACCGGACGTAATCAGTGTGCGCTTCGAAAGAATGCACCTTTTCGAGGGTGTTGTAATTGAACACGCGTACCTGCATGTCGTCTGAGCCTGTGAGGATCCAGTTCTTGCGTGCCACAAAGCGGGCACAGCGCACCGGTAGATCGCACACCTCGAAATCTTTTACCAGCTGTTGATTTTCGTAATTCATCACGTGTACGTGGCCATTGTACAGCGCGCACAGCATCCATGGTTCCGTCGGGTGAAGATCGACCGATTTTACTCGGTCCGACCGCGACGTAAGCCTTCTTTTGATGTCCAACCTTAGCGGCTATGCGTGGAAGAAAATGCAAGTAGAACACATCGTTTAGCTGAATGTTGGCTGCTTATCATTTTTGTTTATGGATATTGATAGCTACTATTGGTATTTAATCACTTATAGTATTATTTGTTTTGTTTTGCTATAGTTGGGTTATCTCTTGTTTTACGTTTTTAATTCGTCACCATTTCTACAATTCGATGATAAGATTTAACCATAAAAGCAGAACTATAATTTTCCTTATCAACAAAATGTTTTATAACTATGCATTCCACGAAGTTTTAGAAAGGGAATTGCCACATATTCATTCGGAGATGGCTAATAAAAAGTGCCGACGGTGCTTTTACATGGCTTCACCTTAGTGTACTCGCGTATATCGTGTTCGTAAATGTTCTATACTTAAGTGGGATGAACGTGGTATGTTAAGTACTATAGCCGAATGTTTTGGCCAATAGTTTGGCTCGATAATGACCACGTAACTATGATTGTTCACTGTCACTGCATGTTTGTGTGCTTTTCTTCATGCGCTAGCCTCAACCAATGCCAACTGTCCAAATATACACAACAGATGCATTGAAAAGAATCACTAGAAAAGAGCACCGAAAAAAAGTCCATAGAATGCCTGTGGGAAGCCAACATATTTCCACATCACTTATCACAATCGACAACAACATAATTCCAGGCCGCCGTTCCGGCAAAAGTGATGACGAAGTGTTCCGATTTGAAGTCATTTCTTCATTCCAGCCAACGGTATACGACGAGTGGAAAGAGCCAGAACAATACATATTGGAGCATGTATGGTGTATGGATCAAGTGAAAAATACAGTAGGACTTTTGCACATTAATCATACGTAGAAGTCTTCCAATCTTCTTCACTTTTGGAACCATCCATTGTAGCCTTTCATTGTATAAGTCACCGGGTTCGGCTGAGCGACATTAGAAGATACACGTATTATGGCCACAAACGTCGTTTACGATTTATAAAGCACATTAATCGAACCCACGAAAGCTTACTAACCATTTTGCGATAATTAGTCTAAGCTCACGAACAGATTAACACAATATTTTTAACAAAATTCAGCACCAACATGAAAACACAGTTTCGACGTGGCTAGGTATGATGACATCTGCGAATGACATTACAACGAATGACGATTTGACATATGTCATGGAGAAGATTGCATTTTTTGACCAAATCTCAGTCCCACAGTGAATAATGGACAGAAAGTGCGGTTTATTTATCCGTAGTTGTTCATTTTCCATGAGATTGGCTCCGCCCACTTTTTGTTCGAACAGTAGTTCGAAGTTCGAAATGTATTTGAATTTGAATGTGTAACGGAAGAACAGATCGTTTAATTGCGAAATAAGTGTGCCACTTTGGTTATTTGTTTAAAAGTCATGAGATAACATTGTATGTAATTGAAGATGCTTTTATTGATATATCTAATATTCACCATTAATTGCTATAACTACTATACAAACTAATAAAATGGACCGGTCTTCAAACGACAGGAACGGGTATCGAAACCCTATCGGACCGCCTTCCTGTACGCAGGACTGAATATCTAGCTACGGCTAAAACGAAATCAAGGAAAGACAGCAATGGTAGGCCAAGACCTCTTGAGATTGTAGAACCAGAGAAGAAGAAGTGGGGTTAATCAGGTCTGATCGGGGTAGTGATTTTTCATATTGCGCTGTCGAAAAGGATGTTAAATATATTTACCCTTAGCAACGATTAGATAACATCCCGGTATGTATTGAATTGTTTTCCACGCTGCAAGAATTGTAACCAACACGCACTATCCTCAGCGTAATTAGGCCAAAGCTTATTAGTGACAAAATTGAAACCTTCATACTTGCAATAATGTTACCGTAGGATGGTAAAGAAACTGTCCGAATACGTATCGATTGTCACGTTGGGTGGTACTGACACTGGCAATACCCGTAACTGACATGAAATTCGCTTTCGTTTGAAGACCTCAAGCAAATAACAAGACATTACGGAGAACGGTTATTTGATATCCTGCATGCTGCTCTTTCTTTTGCAACCACTCAAAGCGTGGCTGTCAGCTAAGATTCGTTAAGACATTGAACCGGTTGGTGAGGTGGGTCGAGGCATCATGGGACTCGAAATGTTCTCGTGTGTCCTCATTTAATAAACCGAGCCTTGGACTTCGACCCCAAGGTGTCTCCTGTTGGAAACTCTGTCACTGTCAGCCCAGCCCAGTTTGCCGTTGTTGACAACCGACAGCAATCGGTAGAGTTAAGTCATATTTCAATTCTAATATTTTTTGCTCTGCCTCATCTGTATTGCTTTTTTCTTGCGTCGTATGAAATTTTAAAATAATTAGCTGCAATTGTACATAAGTCTTTCAGGATAGTTATTGTACTGCAATGTATAGCTAATCAGGAAGCACATACATCGTACAATATCATTACGAATTGCATTACGAATTGCATTACGAATTGAATCTGAGCGTTGCATGATCCCAATAGAACAGACCGTATTTCTTGTGGTATCACACGATGTTTTGTTGTTTTTTCTTGTCAGTTTCTTTTCTTTTACTGTTTACGATGCAAAAATGATACGTTGACAGGCGACGTGGCTTGAAAAGGTTCTACAGCTTTAGAGCGATTTTTGCTTAATTGTATCTTTTACTGTTCATTCTGTGCGTCCTCTTTGTATTTCATGCGTGGCAGCATACGGGAGACGATAAGCAACCCCATTCAGAGAGAACTCAGACGATAAAGACCTTGGCTGATGGTGACCCAGCGGGAGAAACCTTCAGTGTACGGTTGCAGCGTAACACTGCAGGTGGCTATGGATGTTGCAACTCGAGCCATTCCCACCTTTCGTCGTAGTTAATCTTTATGAGTGACATGGTGATCGGTATAAACGCTGTGTCGCATCGGTCGACCATTGAAATGCTTTGATGTCATAAATAAAAAAAAATAGTGTTGTTTTAGTCTTTGCTAAAGATTCTTCTCTTGAGTCAAGCATATTCTTTCTCAAAATTCGATTCTTTAAAAAATCTTTGATTTGTCTCTCTATTACAGAGTTCCATACAAAAACAAACAAGCCAAAACATCAAGAACGAGAAAATTCAAACTTCGTAAGGCACTTCAGATTTTCCGGCCACCGTCCGTAATTTAGTGTCACTTTAATGAAATTTATCGCCATTTTACCGTTAAAGTATCGACCATTGGCGTTGTTTCTTGCGCCAAACAGCGTCTGAATGCATCGTTGCCATAGGCAAAAAAAAGTAACAAGAACGAAGAAAGATGGGACACTTAACGTCTTTCCTTCCGCAGGGCGCTCTAGCTTTACCACTCGCGCTTTATATCCCCGCACGGATATAAGACCAGTTCTGGTAAGGAACGGTGGCAAGAAAGGCGAGTGAAAAATATAGACTTTCGCCCGATTTTGTTGGAACTTTTCCAATTAAGCAGCTTGTTAAAAGCCGCCACAGAGCAACTTCCGGCTAAGGGCACACCGGATGGTCCTACAAGAGTAAACTCGGGGGAACAAAAAATGCTCCCCGAAAAGAACGAAGGTGTCTAACTTCGCTGACTGCAAGCGGTACAAGAACGCTTTTCACGATATTGTGAGCAAGCAGCATGTTAAGCGTGTCTGTTTCGGTTGTTTGATGGTGCTTTCGTGCTTTGCCTTTCACGAAACCACCGCTCAAGTGTTGACACTTGAAGATCCTTGTCGCGATTCTTCGCGATCGCCTTTCGGTCCCTGCCTGACAGTGCAGGTTTCCCCGGTCGAGATTGCGACCGGCAAACGACGACAAAAAAGTTACTTACTGCCAAACATTGGTACGGCCGGCAGGGATGGATTCGGAGCCGGTGGATGAACAACAAAGGCATTGTTAAATTTGCAAACTTGCTTGCCTGACTGAACGTTTCGCAGCGAGCACAACCACGGTACACAATGTTGCTGCAGCATAATCGATTTTACATTGTTCGTCCGGAGCATAATGGGGGGTAACAACAACCCTTGCCTTTTCCGACCGTATCCGGGATTTACGGACACTGTGTAACCCGATTGCAAATGCTGCAATCCGTAGCTCAAAGCAGGAGCAGCTTCTTTGCAGCGACAATAGGTACGCCGTGTCGCAGTAGTGTCCATAGTAGTGCCTGAGGGCAGCGAGTGGTAAGTTGCCACATTGTTGACAGGTGCAGTGCGAAACTCTTGTGCAAGGTGTGCTTTGTGTTGGGTGGCGGGGGATAAGATTGTTTAATAATGTAATTTTGGCAAGAACAGCGCGCAATCTCGGCACTATCCATTGCGGTGGCAAAGTTGGCATGTTTAATGCATTAAAGCTGGATGTAGCGCTGAACATAGCTGATAATGGTGAGCGCAGAGTTGGTTAAAGCCTCATCTTGCAATGAATTCAAGTGAAGTGATATCCATTATGCCACTCACTGGTTCATTTATCTATATTCTTCCATTAGACTCTTGTTTGAATTAGATGCGTAATGGTACAATAATTACAATGAAATTAATACGAAACGGATTAGCGAAAATGGTCACCAATGTGTGTAGTGCATACTAAAAATGCTTCTATTCTGTCCATCTACAAAATAATGGCTGGACACAATATAACATAATCATAATCGGGGAAGAGCTGGGACGAACAGGTTCAATCATTGAAATAACGCATTGAGACGAACACGCCGATTTTAAAGATGTGCTTAAGTCCACGTTATGCAAATGGAATTTAAAAGCTTTAACGAAGCGTTCTCCGAGGGGTGCGACGGTCGAGGCGGTATAGGCACTGATCTTCACATAGCTGAACAGGGTATTGAATCCCATCCGGACCGCCTCCGCGTACCAGCTACGGGAAAAAAGAAATGAAGGAATGGCAGTATTGGCAGGCCCCTTAAGGTTGTTGAGCCATACAAGAAGAATAAGAAGAACAAAAAACAAAATGAGGAAATATTATGAAGCCATGGCCATGGCTTGCCTATATATTTTCATGTTGGGTGCATCATTATCAAGTGAGGTCCTCCAATAAAAGTTAGCAAACAAGTCTATTGGTCGCTTCTGCAGTCAATTTGGGCGTTTTTGTCGATCGACAATGCGTCTTTCGTCTGACGGGTATTTTTAACACAGTCGGTTTCATTCTCACAAAAGTCATCGACCTGTGCCCCAGACATGATATAAAAAGTACTGCCAATACATTGGATGTGACAGTTTGTAAGAGCACAGTCACATGATAATGGTAGCCTCAAATAATCTGGTCGTTGGAAGTCTCGAGTTTACTCCCTACTCCCTAATAGTAAGTAAGACTCCGTAAAAGACAGTCATGTTCAATAGGCATTCGAAGCCGATGGGGCTCTAATATCAACAATTGACTATACTACTATAAGCAAACGGTGAAACGCTCTGCCTAGTTCCTTAGATGAATGTAGAAAAGTGACTGGACGTAAGAACTGCGCATACCCAGCAATGCAACAGCAGCATAGAACGCGGCTATGCGCAGCGGAATATACGCGACAAAAAAGAGAAGAGAAAAGAGTTCACCGCAATAAGTGACAAAATTGGGAAGAAAAAAGATTATCCAATACATCAGACTGCGTTACGGAGCAAATGGGAAAGATCTCGCGACAGACTCAGTATTTTGATACATTAATAAACGATCAGTTCAACGATCAGTTAGAGGCTCCACTAGTAGATGATATAAAGATACTGTTACCTAGCATTGAGGAAACACGAAAGGCCATTTGTCGGCTCAAAAACAACCAGGTGTCCAGGATCGAATAGTAGAAGAGCTGATCAATAAAGGGTATCCATCACTTAACAAGAAATACATCAAATTATTACTGAGGTATGAGATAGCGAATTGATGCCTTGCGATTGGAATCTCAGTATCATCTATCCTATATACAAGAAAGGAGAGAGGATAGCGTAGAGCAATTACAGGGGTGATACGATATTGAGATCGCTCTCAAGGTCTTTGCCTGCGATTACTATAACATTATGTGCCTTTATTTTAACCGCTGCTAGATAATCAGTCCTGCGTACGGGGAAGCGGTCCGCTCCGAACAGGATTCGATACCCGGTCCTGCCGTGTGAAGATCGGTATAGAACCCTTAAAGCCACAGCATTCACATACGACTCTAAGACATGCACTCTGTCCAACAAGAAACCCTCTTAGTCGCGTTCAAGGAGAAGATACTTTGAAGTTTGTTTGGCGCCTTATGTGTGCATTAGGATAATGGAATAGCCAATACAACGACGAGTTATACGGTGACCTCACCATCGTGCAGCAAATAAGACTCGCCAGGCTCCGATAGGCTGGTCATGTCATGAGAATGGCACCGAACGATCGCGGTTTCGAGGATTGTTGCAGCAAGCCAAAACCGCGAAGCAGGTGTAGCTCCTGATAAGTAAGTAAATATAAATTAGAGACATTTTTCATGTACAGCAGATATTGTGGTCTCAAGATGGTCTTAAACTATGAATAAAGGCTTAATCGGTAATGTAGTTCAATCAATTTTATCGGCGTGATGAGTGAAGCCATAAAAAGAGCCTTGCTGCATGACATTGCACAAGGCATCATTTAAATTGTAGATGCATTTGACGGTGCCAATGCCGACTAGCAGAACTTCAACTAGTTCAACCAAAATATTCTGCCTGGGTAAAGCTGAAATATTCGCATTAGTGTGGAATGTGATACCTTTCTAGCTTAGATGGGGAACCGCACACGCACACGCACATGCTCTTGCTTGATTGCATCCTGCTGTGCCACATCCACACACATGTGAATGACCATCAATATTGACACTGGTCGTGATGAGCCGGTAAACCATCGGAGCAATAGATTTCGAGAATCCTAGGAATGCGTCCATTGCCCATTTACAGCCCTAATGGAATGTTACCCACACACACACTCTCTCTCTATCTCTCTGTCTGCAGCAGTTTGTATGAACAAACACGTCGTATTTCGCTTTTTACCTTTTGATTGCCTCTTTTGAAGAAACCAGTAATAGTGTTCGTGTAGTGCACAATGGCAGATTATTGACTATCAAGTATTTACTACCCTGTGTTTTGCTAGCAGAGGTGAATAAATTTAAAAAAAATATTTTCCTCTCATTGCATCTGTCCAATTAGTATCACAAAACATTGGAAAATAGGAACCTCACTAACAGGGAGTGGAAAGATCTACCCAATTGTATTACAATGCTTGATCACATGTTGTACTGGGCGAAGAGTGTTGTAGCACGGACCAAAAAGAATCGACAATAGCGATACCGAGCAGTTCGTCGATGAAACTAATTAAATAAAGTCGAAAACATTACATCCCCAAACAACTTCGATGGGTTCTTTTGTGTGAGGTTTAGATATGCTGAATCAGCAGCACAGGACATGCTGGTGTGCTGTTGGGAAAATAACAAACAAAAAAAAGAAACGAACGAGGCTAGACCGACGATACTAGTGGCGTGCGCTTGTCAGTGGCAGCGTGCGTCGGATTTCTGATTCCTGGTGAAGGTGTTGATCGTCGGCACGTGACCCCTTGGGTGCCACGTGGTTTTATGCGTTAACCTCAAACTTGGTCCTTTGGTTGCTTTAGCGTATGTTTGTGTATGTGTGAGCGGTTTCACAAAAGAAACTTGTGTAACGATTCGGAATTATCTGTCAGCAACACGCTCATTGCTAACACGAAGGATAGCAGAGAACCCGTGCCCGCGAAACAGGACCTAGAATAGGAGTACCAAAAGAGGAAGAAAATATTTATGTAAATTAAGCACATAATGCCCTATTGTCCACTCCACGCTGAAGCATCCTTTAATGTACTCAGCACCGAATTACAAGTATTATTTACAGGCGCACAAACAAAAATGTTGCTACAAAGCAGTAACATCGTAACAACTAAACACGTTGCAGGGGATAAAGTCAACAAGATGTGTACCATCGCTCATCGATGTTTCCCCCTAGGCTTGCATTTAGATATAACGGTCTGGCAGAACTGTTTACGTCAGCCAAAGGTTAGAAGAAAAATGCCAGACCCTAACCGGGTGACGCGAGTAACCAGTTGCAGAAGTGAGGCCAGGGCTGGCGTGTTTTGGAACATGCAATAATAAACCCATTTGCTCGAGTTGATCACGAACGATGGCTGGCACGGTACGTATTAATAAAGACATTTGTTTCCGTCCATCGGGGACATCCACCCAGCCACTACTGTGCACGCTGTCTAGTGGTCGGCTGGGAAAATATTTATATGAGCGTTCTCGAACTTTTCTCCCACTCTTCTTGCAAGGCCCGTGTTTAATTACCATAAATTATAAATTGATAATGCTTGCTCCTGTGGTTAAAAGCGCTTATTTATTATGGTGTCATGTTTCAGTGTAACGTTGAGTTGGTGTGACGACTGTTTGATGTGTTGACATTTCTGGGATTTTAAGGGAAACTTTGTTCAAAAACATAAACACATCTTGTTTTCATCATAATTCTTGTTTTATAGAAAAACAATGTGTTAATGATTCAAAACGTCTAAATTTCTAGAGCAACTTACCTTTCGTGTAGAATAAATCAGTTCCAATATTATTATTCCCTCCGCAGTCGATTTGCACAGTGACGGACGCACGAGTTCTCGACCAACCTCCAAATCGGGTTCAAGTACATTAACCACTTGAGAATAGAAAGAAGGCGAGTAGAGTAAATTAAAAATGAATAATATCATCCCACTGTTTATTTGGCAAAAACAACTCACACCCGAAAATGCCGTCTCGCCGACTGCATAGTGCCGCCTCCTCTCAACTATATTCCCCGCTTGTGTCCTGTTCCCAAAAGCGTTACTAATTGAATTTGCATACGGTTCTACAGCCACTTCGACATCGAAGCAACGCAAGCACTGCTTTCCTGTCCGTCCCGTACTCCACGCACATACTCACCGTAGTACAATAGCGATACCGAGCAGTTCGTCGATGAAACTAATTAAATAAAGTCGAAAACATTACATCCCCAAACAACTTCGAACGACACCCAGATGGGTTCTTTTGTGTGAGGTTTAGATATGCTGAATCAGCAGCACAGGACATGCTGGTGTGCTGTTGGGAAAATAACAAACAAAAAAAAGAAACGAACGAGGCTAGACCGACGATACTAGTGGCGTGCGCTTGTCAGTGGCAGCGTGCGTCGGATTTCTGATTCCTGGTGAAGGTGTTGATCGTCGGCACGTGACCCCTTGGGTGCCACGTGGTTTTATGCGTTAACCTCAAACTTGGTCCTTTGGTTGCTTTAGCGTATGTTTGTGTATGTGTGAGCGGTTTCACAAAAGAAACTTGTGTAACGATTCGGAATTATCTGTCAGCAACACGCTCATTGCTAACACGAAGGATAGCAGAAGGGACCGATGTTTAACCTGTGCTATTTGTTTGCTTTGTTCTTAGACACATGATCCTGGCTACTGTCATGGACAATAGCTCGAGGGCTCGGGGAACACGTTTTAAGTTTAATGCTTCGGGCATGTTAATGCCATGGTTTTGTAATTTCAAGATAGAAAACATAACTTAACTTACAAAATAGTCTCTTGCAAACTTTGAAGCTACAGTGTACAAAAATAATCATTCTTGCAACTACCAAAATAATGCTCTCATCATTAAATTTACATGTTTTCTTCGAACTTCCGACGTTTGTTTGTGCTGGTGCCGAGTAATGCGGTAATTTCTTATGCAATCAGTTCAAGATGTTTTGCTATCTCTTTTGCATCGGGGTGTGTGTGTGTGTTTTTTTTTATTTCGTTTAAAGTTCCAATTCCTTTCGCGTACAAATTCGCATCAACACGTTGCACAAGATTTATCGATTTCCTTAAAGCGGTGAGTGTGCGCGACCCCCGGAAAGCATTGTCACCAAAATGAAGGCAATATTTTAACCAAATTTCACTTACAAACTTTTTTTGCTTGGTGTTGTTTTTATTCTAATTTTTGATAGAAATGCTAGAAAAAGTTTTGTAATGTCAGAAAAAATCAATAAATAGAATTCTTTTTTTTTTTATAGTTCCAGGTGAATCGTGAATCTTAACACCGCAATCAAATAATTGGTTAAGAAACAATCTCACCCGCCGAAACACACGCTAAGCTATACATCATGGGACATTTGAGAAATAAGCAACGCCGCAATCAGGCAAAAGAGGCAGCGTTGCAACGAGAGGAACGATTGCGACGGTTGGAAGAGATGGATCTGGAAAATATGGTATGTTGTTGATTATTTTTTATCAACTTTTCTCTACTTTTTTCTATTTTTATTTGTATTAAGCACAATTATATATACGTATATTAAGTTAATACAGGATGACAAATTTGTACAAAAAATTTTGTTTGACGCATCGAAATTTAACGACCAACACTAAATTGATCTGAATTCGAATCAGAATTTCTCTTTGAACTGGAAGTGCTGATATTTGCATTTCTGTTATATTTCAGTTTAATACATGTGTTTACATTGTTAAATCTTCGCTTATGATTTTCAAAATGAAAAATTGTTACTCTAAAACTATCTCAAAAATTATCCGAATTGTTTTTTTTTTATTTGTATGAGACGTATGATAAGGTTAGTAATTTCTGAAACTGTTTAAAACTTAAAAATGGCGGATCACATCCGGTTTTGCATGTATTACATTTTCCATTAAAAATTACCTAAATTAAAAACATTGTAAGAAAAGTGCAAGAATAAAAAAGGACCAATTCCCTACCTCAAATCCTACCTCAAAAGTGGTTACGTTTAGGACTTTGGTTGGTGTCGAAGTGTACCAGTGTTAAACACCTCAGCAATAAAATGTTTCAGAACGTCGCACAATTGGTATTATTGGTGGTTTATAAAGTATGGGCGGCCCGGTGGTAGTTGCGACAGCGGCGCCGGTCTTCACACGGCAGGACCGGGGTTCAAGTCTCATCTGGGCCGTTCCCCCATAGTGAGGACTGACTATCCAACTATGCGGTGACAATAAGTCTAGTAAGCCAGAAATGGCAGGCATGACCTTAAGAGGTCGTAAGGCAAGAAAGAAGAAAGAAAGTATTGAACCACTTTTTCACAAATTGACAGTGTCCCATTATAGATGAGAGCAGCTGTAAATGTAATCAGAACGATACTTGCGTTACCATTATATGAATTTGCAAACCTTAAGGTATCTCTTGTTTCTTATACATGCAGGACGGCCTGGCCGTATTGCTGGTATCCCTTGTTTATAATCGCTAATAAATACATGCACCAAGTATATTTTGAAAAGGGTATTTTAATGTCAACCTCTCATTTTTGTTCTAAACCGATAAGCTGATAACTATAACTTCACTTCAATGTACATCCAGTTTGAAGGAAGAGTAATATAATTAGATAACATTTATTGAGAATGGGATCTTCCACACCATCCGGACAATCTGCACAATTCTCATATTCTACACATGGTAAAACGTAACACGGTAGCAGAGATAGGCCACATGTCTACCGCTGCATTGTTCGTCTCCAAAATGGCTCCCCTACGTCTTTTCAGAACTAAAACTGTCTAACAGTGAAAATATAAAGACAGATTCCAATCGTCACCACGCACTTTTACGACATACTGCACACGATGTTCGCGATTGTTTGTTATTCAAAACACCTTTTTCACCGCTAGTATGTAATGTTTCTACGCCGAGTTGAACAGACGGTGAAAAATGTGTGAAAAGATTTACGATCCTTTTTTATCTGGGAGTATGAGTACAGCTCCTTGCGAGACAGTCACTCGTTGTCGGGTAGGATTATTATCATTCGAACGACATTCGTGCAATCAGTAAACGAACATGCGTGCAGGTGCTGTAATGGTAGTATCAATTATCGTTTCATCCTAATCATCTCAAAGATCGTGGGTCTATGATCGTTCGCTTTCAATTACAAAGGCATTGAGACACTGTTTCAATCTTATATTTTCATTACACTATCTACCACGCCACTTACTCACCTTTCATCGACGCCTGTTCACTCCCCCCGTCAAGGGTGTTTCGAAGGGCAATCCGGAGGCAAATTAAATCATTTGTTTTTATTGTGCTAACTTATCACATTACACCGGAGCGGACAAAGTTCGCTCGGAATAACACGTCGGAGCCCATTAAGACGACCGGTCTTCCCAGTCAAACGAGCAACCTTCTATGCCTTCCTCATAGCCGGGTCACACCACCGAGCCGGAAACCTTCCGGAAAAAGGGAACATGTTGCCGCGATACGCGCAGAAAGGCGTTCATTTCTACACCTCGAGTCAAGTACTGCAACCCGAGCTGATTCTTGCACCTGAAGCGAGGGAGCGATTCCTAGGATTTCATCGGATTGTGTTTTTGTTTGTCTCGAAGGGATCAGTACCTTCATTTATCCGATCCAGCACGCTCGCGGGGTGGTTTTGCGGTGTACAATGGCATCCCTCCGGTAGCTCGCTTTGGGGGTTTCTTTTGTTTTCCCGCCGTTGAAATTGAAAATAGTAGGTTTCCACAGGTTATTTTCGTACGGTCTCATTTGCGTTCCACCCTCTGTCACGGATGTGGGATAGGTTGTGGTTCTCGGTGTGGTAAATCGGAGTTTCCCACTGCCGGTGTTAGCCAGGTTTTAGTACAAGCAATTTGTTGAGACATTTGTTACACACATTCGCACAATTTTGCAGTGGAAAGTTCTCAAATGACACTCAAATGGCGCTTGGTTTGTAATATTATCCGTGCGCACCGTGCTTGCCACAATCGACGTGGTGGTAATGGATTCCATTTGAATTCGATTGCTGCGGTGAGCTAGCGATAGATTTGTTTATTACACAGACAGGAAAATTATTTCTTTTCACTAGAATCGGCGATTCTGGGCCTTTCCCTTCGAACAAAGTCTACGTATCCCTCCCGCTGATTCTTCGCTGCTACGCGAAAACGAAGGACTCGGACAGTACTGGGTATTCTATGAGGTGTTCAAAAAAATCCTGGTAACCATAGTGAACTAAACAGGGAACAGCCAACCAGAGCAATAGAAGCGAAATCTAATAAATGTGTACATTGATCTAATCTTGATTGTGCGTCACCAATTGACAGGAAGGGCGGCAAATGAGCGGAGAGAGTTTCCGCACACTTAAGAGGGACTCGGCAACCAGGGCTGGTATCAATTTGCGTTAATGCGATTTATCAGCGGACAGAACAGCGACAGTGTAGAGGGACTGCACGGTAACGACCGCAGGCGATGGCCTTTTGTGATAGTGTAGAAAACCGGGGAACAATGTCGGATGATTTGGTAGGGCCGATAGCCATATGGTTTCCTGCAAGAGCGCAGGATTACAACCAAATGGACAAAATAATGATGAGAGCATTATTTTGGTAGTTGCAAGAATGATTATTTTTGTACACTGTAGCTTCAAAGTTTGCAAGAGACTATTTTGTAAGTTAAGTTATGTTTTCTATCTTGAAATTACAAAACCATGGCATTAACATGCCCGAAGCATTAAACTTAAAACGTGTTCCCCGAGCCCTCGAGCTATTAAGGAAAATTATAGTTCTGCTTTTATGGTTAAATCTTATCATCGAATTGTAGAAATGGTGACGAATTAAAAACGTAAAACAAGAGATAACCCAACTATAGCAAAACAAAACAAATAATACTATAAGTGATTAAATACCAATAGTAGCTATCAATATCCATAAACAAAAATGATAAGCAGCCAACATTCAGCTAAACGATGTGTTCTACTTGCATTTTCTTCCACGCATAGCCGCTAAGGTTGGACATCAAAAGAAGGCTTACGTCGCGGTCGGACCGAGTAAAATCGGTCGATCTTCACCCGACGGAACCATGGATGCTGTGCGCGCTGTACAATGGCCACGTACACGTGATGAATTACGAAAATCAACAGCTGGTAAAAGATTTCGAGGTGTGCGATCTACCGGTGCGCTGTGCCCGCTTTGTGGCACGCAAGAACTGGATCCTCACAGGCTCAGACGACATGCAGGTACGCGTGTTCAATTACAACACCCTCGAAAAGGTGCATTCTTTCGAAGCGCACACTGATTACGTCCGGTGCATCGCGGTACATCCAACGCAACCGCTTATTCTAACGTGCAGTGGTAAGGAAAATAGTGCCATTCTCCAAATTCATCATCCTCTCCATTCGTTTCCCAAATCGCGTATCGTTTTCATGCATTATCGTGTGATTCCCGTTACAGATGACATGCTGGTGAAGCTGTGGAATTGGGAAAAGATGTGGGCAGTGCAGCGCGTCTTCGAGGGACACACACACTACGTGATGCAGGTCGTATTTAATCCGAAAGACAACAATACTTTCGCCAGTGCATCCCTCGACCGTACGGTGAAAGTGTGGCAGCTGGGATCGAACGTGCCAAATTTCACGCTCGAAGGCCACGAGAAGGGTGTAAACTGTGTGGATTACTATCATGGCGGTGATAAACCGTACCTCATTTCCGGGGCCGACGATCGGCTGGTGAAAATCTGGGACTATCAGAACAAAACGTGCGTCCAAACGTTGGAGGGTCACGCTCAGAACGTTTCGGCAGTGTATTTCCATCCAGAGCTCCCGATTTTGTTGACCGGCTCCGAGGATGGTACAATTAGAATTTGGCATTCGGGCACTTACCGGCTGGAGACATCGTTGAATTATGGATTCGAGCGGGTGTGGACAATTGCCTGCATGCGTGGCACTAACAACGTGGCTTTGGGGTATGTCATTGTTTTTGTAAAATGTCTCTATTTCTCTGCAGTTAACAGTACAAAACACATATTTAAATGCAAATCAAATCGTAACAGTTGCTTATGTATTACCGAATTTCAATCCCACTAGGTACGACGAGGGCTCGATCATCATAAAGGTTGGCCGCGAGGAACCAGCCATGTCGATGGATGTTAATGGAGGCAAAATCGTGTGGGCCAGACACTCCGAAATGCAGCAAGTGAATCTAAAAGCGCTCCCCGAAGGTAAGTGCGAAAATGCTTATACTTTCCTCATGTTTCGCGATTTGATTGTTTCCGTACGAATCCCCGAAGCCAAAGGCGCAACGATTGCATAACGATAAAAGATTGCAAGCTGCGAAATGCACCTTTGTGTTTGTGTGGATGAAATAAACAACGACAACAACAACAACAAAATACATTTGCTCCGTACCTGTACAGGGACGGGCTCTTGTCGATAGCACCGGAAGTAACAATCAGACATTATGACTGGAAATATGTCGTCTAAAGCAATAGCT
>KZ063771.1:8817-32592 GCA_002091835.1 Anopheles maculatus | reverse complement strand
GGTAGGAAAGAGATAGAGAAATTGAAGTTACGCAAGCCGTTTCTTCTTGCTGTCTCACTTTCTTTTTGCCGTCCACTTCTATTGATTGAAGGTGGCCTAAACACACGCGCGGCTTGAAGGGCAACAACCAAGCTCTCTGGACGGAACTGGAACGGAGCAAGTTCCTCACTAATTTTCTTGGGGCAACTCAGCAGAACTTAATGGCAGAGTATAAAGTGGCCCCCCCAGTCCAAATGTATTACTATCAATAAGGTGTTTTAGCTATTAGTTGCCACCCGCTCGGAAGGAAGGAAGTTTGACAAGCCAAAGCGTAAACTTTTTAGTAGCTGAGGTTTCATTCCGTCTCTATCCAATTTCTGTGTGCGCCCCTTATCGAAGCACACAGGCACCCTTCATATATTGATGAACTACAAATCGAATGCTTTGTGAGGCAACATCCGAACGTCCGTGAAGGGAGCGCGCGTTCGTCGACAAGGCTCATAAATTTCACCTCAACTACTAGGTGAAAAGTGAGTCATCAACAGAAGCGGCGTATCGTACGCCGAATGAAATGGTTCAAAGTTCGTCAAAGAGAACACTTGGTCGACACGCGATGGAAAAGTTCGTAGAAAATGCGCCAAAGTTGGGGATTATTTATTGCATTCAAGTGTTAATGGAACTACGCCGGTGGGGAAATTAAAAGCATTTCACAAGCTTCCCGAGGTGTGAAGAAACAAATTGACTGTTGAACTGTAATTTTTACAACCCATCTTATTGATTTCTTTTAAAGAATTACTCTCTTCTGTTTGCTTTTATACAAATGTACTACAAAAAACACTAATGTAATTTCAATATTTCTACAATCATTTGATAAAATTGCCCTCTCTAAAGTCAATGTTAGAAAAAAAAACACAATTACAAACTACCCAACTAAACAAACGAATATTATGCAGAGTGAATATAAAGTAGATTAACCAAATTGGTAGCCAAGTTTCTGCGCCCTACAGACACAGTCTACCGCATTTGGAAGATAGCGCCGAACTTGTGTCCTCTGTCGTCTTTCGTCTGCCAACTTTTACCAAATGTACTAGACCGAACCCAGTTTGTCTGATGGTGGAAGCAGAAGGAGTCCGCAGCGCGGCCACGAAACACGAAGACGTAGCACTTTCAACAAAGTTTCGGGTCAGGCCCGTTCGACATCAAAGCCTTGCCTGACGACTTTGACTTTGGTCGCCCATAAGAGTATAGGGCCATCAAGAAAAAAAGGGTCTCCAACCCGATAGCCAAATCGGGTGAAATGGGAGTGTTTTATTACTCCGTGAAAAGCTCTTCACTCCGTACGAGAAGGATGTCATCTGCCACGATAAAGAATCATTGCAACAAGCCGCATCAGGCAACTGCCCATGATGACCTGGGGCCTGGAGGGGGAGTCTCCGGGGACCGATCGTTCTGAACCATTATAAATAGCTCATTGGCTCTCGATTAGATTCGATTGGTTTCCTCTGTCCGGGGTCATCGAATCAGTGCTGAATTGCTACTGTGCTTCGGCTTGCCAAGGACTATCTTCATAAATCCACTCCGGCACGTCCTTATTCTTCCGTACGGGCGCAGGCGAACAAAAGGCCGTGCATGTCTTCCCTCAATCGGGGCTTTTGCCGGGTTACGGGTCGTCCGCAGCCTTCCGCCTTTACGCCTTCCGTATCGATCGGTTCGGCGTTCCTTCAAATAACCCATCCAACCAACCATCAAGAGTCATCCATCTCGTCGTCGTACCCTCTTTATCGTCCCCCGCTTTGGAATTCCAAGCAGGTTCGCGTCGTCAGGCAGGCTTGTTGCTTTTCGCCACTCAGACGGAAGGCCTGTTGCATAATACGGGGACCACTGTATCGATACAGTGGGGGAGGGAGGATGCGACCGGTGGGAATGTTGAGCAGCCAAGAGAGCAACATTCCATTCCTCGGCATAGTTCTGCTGGCAGCGTTCCAGCAAATCCTTATCGAACCCCTCCGGCCGGCAGCTGTTTCCTCCAGAATTTCCGGCTGCGTATTTTTAGCAAATTGCAGTCGATCCTCCACAAATAAACAAACGTTGGCTGCGCTTGCTGCGCTCGGTGTTCGGAGCATTCGTCGCCATTTGGGCCCCCTGTATAATGGCTGCCTTGGGTGTACGTGGCTCATATTTATTGTGCCTTCGCCGCCACCTAAAAGCAAGCATCTTTGCCCATGCAGGTAACCGCTTCTTTCAACCAGATTGTTGCCAGATATTTGGGCAACTCTGTCTCTTGCTCCTCCTCTACTCCATGTGCAGCAGCTTCAGTATCGTCAGCTAGCAAACAATCCCGGCACGGCATTAATAATGTAGGCCCGTCATATTCAGTGAACGTTGCGAAAGAGCAACACACCGAAGAGAGTGGCCTCACCCGGGCGAAGATCCAGATTTTTTGCACCTCGATGACATGCGCGCATCAGTGGGGCGAAGGGCGAGTGGGAGTGAGTTGGAAAAAGGGGGTTGGGAGCAGAAGCAGGCAGCCCGAACCGGACGGCTTACCACATGAGTATTATTACACTGGTACATGGGTTGGCATGAATAAATAACGAATCCGTTTAATGTTGTACCCACACACAGACACACACATACACACACAGGCACGCGCGCGTTTTTTGTCGAGAACATTTGGTGCCGGCAGAACATGATACTTCGCTGCGCCCGGTGGAATGCGAGAAAGATTCGTAGTTCGCCCACACACGGCCGAGCAGGAGTCCTCCGTTGCCTTTTCTCTTTCGATTTCAACCATGCGTAACAATGCGTGTAGAAATTTTCAGAGCTTAGCGGTTTGACGTAAGCACATGCTGCTGGGATGTATTGCTTTGCTGTATGGGTGTGTGCCGCTTTTGTCGATCCGGGAAAGCGTCCCCGCACACACGCACAAACAAGCGGAGCGACGGGTAAAGCTCTTCAATTTGTATCAGGCACCAAGTGTCTTTAGCGACCAGTGTTGCGTGCGGGAGAAGGTAATTATTCAAAGCGAGCTAACCGAAGAAAAATCTCATAAATAACAAAAAGACAGTTTATACGCATGAAAGCGAACATACACAAACAGACAAAAGGAGTCGCAGTACTAGTACTAGGGAGTTATACGGTCACCAAAAAGAAAGGTTGCTTCAGAGCAGGTGGGCTCGTCCGGGATTTGAACCCGGGACCTCTCGCACCCTAAGCGAAAATCATACCCCTAGACCAACGAGCCCGTTGAGAGAGCCCGCATCGAGCACGCATCAAAAGCACTTGCTCTCACACAATCGATACCGCGCGAAATGAGCACACTGCTCGAATGGCGATGGCAGATGGGGTTTGCTCGAATGCCGTTCGTGAGAGCGTTGAGCGCTGATCGAAACCGTCGGTGCGTGAGAGCGTAAGTGCGAGAGAAAGAGGGCGAGCGTCACGATGAGTGTGATTGTGATGCGTGCACAGTGGTCACACCGCATGGAGCTGTGATTGCTCTATTTAATTTTCTTAGCCTTTTATTACAACAAAGAATAAATTTGTCTTTCTCGGAGAGGTCAAAAGGTTCAAATTGCCACAGTCCAATTAATACATTTATTTCGTTTTGGCAACAAAAGACTGCAACTTGTCGATCATTTTCACTCTCAGCGCCTGCACACGGCCAATATCTACTGGATCTGTGTAAAAATGTTCCAACCCTACCAGTGAGTGAAAGATGATCCTACTCCGTTCCCGGTTCAGCTGATTATTACGCTCTAGATGCGCATGCAACACTTCGTAGCCGGCTATAGTTCCAAATTGCTGTGCATCCTCACGGAGCGCTTCGAAGAAACCTACCAACGCACCGACAGTGTTTCCTTCTGCCTGATATGTGTCGTTCGTTAGCCGCCCTATATCGTAGGTCCCATTTAAAGCACGATATATCTTGGCCGCTTCCTCAACGTTATCTCCCTGGATGTACCCCACGCACAGTGCTTCTTGAGCCCGGCGACCTGCAGCTCGTTCCTGCTCCAGCAGACGCAGATTGTCGTTCAGACGTCGCTTCAGCTTCTGCAAACTGTTCCGCAGTCGTTCGATTTCGGCCAAAAAGCGCTGCTCAACTTCACGCTCCAAATTGTCCACTCGCCGCAGCAGATCGGTCTCGAATGCCGTTCGTGAGAGCGTTGAGCGCTGATCGAAACCGTCGGTGCGTGAGAGCGTATGTGCGAGAGAAAGAGGGAGAGCGTCACGATGAGTGTGATTGTGATGCGTGCACAGTGGTCACACCGCATGGAGCTGTGATTGCTCCATTTAATTTTCTTAGCCTTTTATTACAACACATAATAAATTTGTCTTTCTCGGAGAGGTTCAAAGGTTCACATTGCGGCAGTCCAATTAATACATTTATTTCGTTTTGGCAACAAAAGACTGCAACTTGTCGATCATTTTCACTCTCAGCGCCTGCACACGGCCAATATCTACTGGATCTGTGTAAAAATGTTCCAACCCTACCAGTGAGTGAAAGATGATCCTACTCCGTTCCCGGTTCAGCTGATTATTACGCTCTAGATGCGCATGCAACACTTCGTAGCCGGCTATAGTTCCAAATTGCTGTGCATCCTCACGGAGCGCTTCGAAGAAACCTACCAACGCACCGACAGTGTTTCCTTCTGCCTGATATGTGTCGTTCGTTAGCCGCCCTATATCGTAGGTCCCATTTAAAGCACGATATATCTTGGCCGCTTCCTCAACGTTATCTCCCTGGATGTACCCCACGCACAGTGCTTCTTGAGCCCGGCGACCTGCAGCTCGTTCCTGCTCCAGCAGACGCAGATTGTCGTTCAGACGTCGCTTCAGCTTCTGCAAACTGTTCCGCAGTCGTTCGATTTCGGCCAAAAAGCGCTGCTCAACTTCACGCTCCAAATTGTCCACTCGCCGCAGCAGATCGGTCAGCTCCGACTCTTGCTGTGCTTTCAGCAGCTCGTACTGGTTGGCAGAGATGTATGATTTCTGCATGGTACTGTACCGCGTAAGCACACCTTCGATAGAAGTTTTAAACTCTCGAAGTCTACGGCTACATTCATCCGAAGCATTCGCTGCGGTAGGTTCTCGATTGGTAGGACGCTTTCTTGATGATCTGCGACCTTCAACCAGCTTGGTAAGCTGCACCAGCTCGTCTATTTCGGTAGAAGATATGATGCACTCTTCTGTAGGTGCGAAAAATTGACGCTTCACGCGCAGTGACGAAACACCGCAATCTACAATCACCAACAACACTACGAAAAAAAGCTGTTGCTTCCACATCTTGACCGCTGTACGGGTGCAAACTTACTGTGGCAATGTATTGATAGTACGGAGCAGCTGGACTCATGGTAATAATACCATGATTACACACAGCAGTGACTGTACAAGCACAGAATCGCACAAACACATACGCATATGCTCCCATATTCCAAGTGAGTGTTTCATGCTGATGACAGCAATAAACCGCACCTCAGATTAAAAGGGAATCCCCAGAGATAGGACAAAAGTAAAAACAATCCCTCCGAAAAAAAAAACTTCGTAAGTGAGTTCATGACATATAAACAATAAATACAAATTGCAAAAAAAAGTAGAATAAAACCGTCAGCAATACTTACAGATTGAAGAATTCGCTATCAGCATCAGCACGATAATCCACTTGTATATCCTCAACTGTTTGTAGCACTGAAAGTTATGATATCGATTCAGCATAATGATTTTCGATATCATTTTGATCATCTTGATCACGATGATCAGTATCTTCTTCATTGGGTTGAGCGATACGCTAGGTCACTTCGTCGCAAGCCACCGTTGCGCCGATCCGAGAGGGTACGTGCCGTCGCCGCCGCCGCCAATGATCCTGCCAAAGCCGCGTAAGTTTTGTCCCCTTGCCAGACAAAGGCGTTGTCCGGCAGAAACGCTCGCTCAGGGATGTGTTGTTCGTTGTCGTTGGTCCCCGAAATTGTCGCTGGTGCCGGTCGGCCTAGGATTTGGGCTCGTGGAGCAGTGGAGCACGCCCGTACGGCACTTGCGTTTCAATGTAACAGGTGTCCACCGGTGCTTACCACGACCGGGAACGTGTGTGTGCGTACAAGTCTTGTCTATTCAATTCTCTCTTCGCATTCCCAGGGTTTTGGTTACTGCCCGGAGCGCAGGGGTTTGGTCCTTAATTCCTTCCGGCCCAGTGCACACGCGGTGCGGTTGCAAGTGTCTTTTCGTTACGTTATTCTGTGATTTTATATACGAAGCCGTGTTTGTGTGGTTTTTTTTTGTAATGCGTGCGCGATCGTCGTTTGCTCGTTCCACAACAACCAACCAACACACACAGAGAGCAGCAAGCTTTCAGCACAATAAATGCTATCCAACAGGCGGTATCGTCGTACTGCGAGCAGAGTTAGTGCAGATGTAGGCTAGTTGATTCCCAGTATACGGTGAGACATTTGTTCCAGGGCGTTCCAAATTCACTTGCCAGCAATTCTAGGTGCCAAAACTATCTACGATCCCAGCTCGAACTGGCACAACATGATTGACCGTACTACTGCACACCGATCCAGTTGGAAAACCTACTCTGTTTCGGAAAGAATGTCCTGTAGTTCACTTGCGCTAGTGCTGGCCGCTATCGAGCATTGTCGCTGCGACACATCCGATCCGTTCCGTGAAAGATGTATGCAACGCTTGCCTAAAATGTCTACGGAGCCTGTTGTATTTTGCTGTCCTCTTAGCTTCGCCGAGCTTGTGTTCTGGGTGTCGTTTATAAGGGTTCGGCCCCTTCGTTTAGTATGTTGCTGTTGCTTTAATTCGACTTGATGTGCTTCGTTTTAGAGTAATGATCGTACTGTTTATCGCTATTACTATCAATATTGTTATTAAGTTATTATTAATGTTACGATACGTTTAATGCTATTATTAGTGTTAGTTTTTTGTTTTTACTATAATTATTCTCATTAATGTTCCAAACAGTAGTTAATACTACGCGCAATGTCTCCCTCTATCGCAGTGCGGAGAAACGCACGACTAGCTCACATCAGTTCCGGCTGTTCTCTTCTGTTTTCCCTCCCTCCCCGGGGAATACGCAAATCAAACGTTTCAGAATCGTGAAGGTCGGTGAAGAAGTTCGGACTAATTTGAACGTTTCCGGAAATCGGCGGTCGGCTATTGCTTGCGTTCCACTCTTTTTTTTATTATTTCGGCAGTTTCCGTTCGATTCGCCTCACTTGTTATTACTTCCCTTTCCGGTGGGCTGTCAGGGCGCTGGTCTCTGTGTGTGTATGTGTGATGTGACAGAAGTGCCAACAGTGTGGGGAGCTTTTTTTCTCTCTTTTCTTTGGTTGAGGAACCGAATGATAATGAGAATTTTCTTTGATTGGCAAACGAAGATCACAAATTGAATGCCGGTTTGCTTGTGCTGCCTGTTTCAGATCAAGGATGTGCTCGTACTTCGCCGAAGAAAACTGACGACGCTACTCTGTTTGAAGTTTAATGGAGTGCGATTGAAAAGCGGTAATAATGAGAGATTAGAAAACTGGTGCCGCGAGGCGTAAAGTGTACTCTGTATGCACCACAATCTGCTTCGCTTGTGTACGCTTCCGTTTTCCGAACGAACACTGGGTGTGGCTTCCCGTTAGTGCTTTTTCCGACTATTCTCCGGCTACCGGGCGTCTATCGGCGGCTAGATTGATTCGTGTTTTCGTTGCTCTAATGGCGAGTTGGTCTGCTTGTTCCGGGAGCACCGATGCTGTTTCCCACCGGTTTCAGGTGCAATTTGGCAGCAGTTGCAGTGTCTGTGTCTGTGGGTGCGTGTGCTTTGTGTTGTGTTGTGCTAGTAGTATCTGGCTAGCGGTGCGAACGAACAAAGATGACGACGCTAGGTGCTAAAGAACACCGCGCCGGTGTGAACGATGGCCGGTTCGTTCGCTTTCAACTTTTCAACTTGGTGCGATTAATCACAACAACGGCGACGACGTTCGCAAATAATCGCTTCCGGTGCAACCGTGTATTCGCACTTCCAGCGGTGGCGACGGCAATGGTATTCGTGATGGCAGTTTTCATTTTTCCCACCCGCGGGCTCGGTATGCGTCGGAACCGTGCCTTCGCGTTCGCGTTCTGTTCGCCTATGCTGCAGGATAGGCCAGGACCCCGGTGTGTGGACGATCGGGTACGATCGATCAGTGCTGCCCTCGGTACAGCCGCTGGTAACGCTTCAGTGGTGTGCCGTTCTTCTGCTGCCACGTTCGCGTTGATTTACGATCGTGTGAACTGTGCTCAGGCATTATCGGCAAACAGCATGTTCTGGTAGAAAGGGATTAAAAGGTTTGGAAAACTATAGTTAGTGAATTTGTTTTTGTGCTTAGGACTACTTTATATAATTTAAATATCTTGGAAATCTTTCCTTTCCTATCCTCAATAGTTTATTCATAGAACTCTTCTATTTTATGTAAAAAACATATTATGGAATTTATTAAGTAGCTCTATAATCAAATATTCATTGATTTCTTCACTAATGATCCTTCTACAAACTTGTTTTATTAAACGTAATATGGCCATGTTGCAGTACGACAGAATACCTAAAATCTTAACCAATTTTTATCGGTTTTTGTTATTACTTGCAGGTCCTTTGTGGCAAATAATTACTCAGTTAAGGACAAATATGTATTGAAGCAAAACCTTTGTATTTAAAGCATATTTGCAAGCACATTTCTCTTCATAGACGCCATATCTTCTATTGATCTCACAGATACCAGGCCAGGTTTAACGTGTAATCCAACTTTTTTTTCATGTTTAAAGGACAACAACTCCCGGTAGGTAATAAGTATATGAAATTTATGAGGAACATAGATTCCTTATTGATGATTCCGTAGGCCAAAGCAGCAGCGGCACCGGTGCTCACACGGCTCAACTACGAGTATCGAATCTCGTCTGTACCGTGCGCAGGACGGTCTTTACAGCGACGTACGTACTCTAGGCAAACCAGTAATCGCAAACATAAATCTTTGCTCTAGAATTCTCTATAATTGTCAACGGCTGCTCAAATTTAAACGACTTCGACCAGAACTTCTGTAAGCAATGTTCTCTTTGACTAGGATATTGCTTCGACGGTTTCCCTGATCTTTTGTCCAAAGATGCTCAATCGATTTATTCACCAGACTCAGAAGTTTTTAGTTTAACCAGGATTTAACTGATTTTTTTCTTTTTTTTTTCGTAGTCGTGAGTTTACTTGAGACAGGGTGACTGGTAATGCGCTCAAGCTCCCAGTACCTCTGGAGGGCCTCGTGGTGGTTTGGTTTTTCGTCTGGTAACCCACCCGACGTTCAGGCAGTCCGGTTACCCCACCCCCCTCCTGTTCAGCCGTGCTCCACTATCCGCCCAAGGGGTTGGGACTGGCCCGTTTACCCAAGCTTGGATATACGGTGAAGCAGGTTACCACTCTGCACGACGGGGGCGTGACGGAATAGGAGTTGAGTAGGAGAGCCTATGCAACACTTTACAGGGTCTCGGATCCTACTCCATTAACAGAGCAAGCATTAACTGACTGGCAGCTAAATCGCGTGACCAAACGCCTATCGCGACGGAGGAATCAGAGACTGTATAGAAAATTTGTAGTACGCCTCAGAGACATGGGCTCTGCCCAGAACTGACGACACCCTCTAATCCGTGTTGGAGTGGAAGATGCTTAGAAGAATTTTTGGCTCCGTAAGTGCATAATCTATGCATGGAGCAGCTAAAATCACAAGTAGCCATTTCATTATATTTCATAAAGTTAAAGTAATATCATGAAATGAGAGTCCTAAATCAAAATAATACATCAATATTCGATACGGATTGTAAATGGCAAAGAATTCCCCCAATGTTTACTTCACAGCAAATGCTTCGTAGCTTCATTAAACGACATTACCGTTTCGCAAACCTGCTCAACTCTTCCTCTAATAGACAACAGCATCAGACAAACTGCTCTCGCCAAGGAAGCACTGACAAGGGCTGTCTATTTGTCTAGCTTGCTGTTATTGTAGGTAGCGCAGATACAAAACGAATTCTTTGCATTGTCTCGAGGGCAAAATGTAGGGCATGATGTTGAAAAATGGTATTGTACGAATTGGAAAGGCATTTACTTCTTCTCGTCCCTTTCTGTTCCCGCACTGTACAACATTGGTTTGTGCCATTCTTTTACATTTCGTTTTTTTTTGCTGTGTCGTTCTTTTGTAGGAGAAAACCCGTTTCGTCTGCTCGTACACCAGTTATGATACAGCTTAAAACAGCAAGATCGGTTGGCAGCATGGGGATGGTGAAAAATTCGGAAAGTTTACAACTTCAACCGTACTCCGATTGCTTTTCCTGCAAGCAGACAAACAAGCAAAAAAAAAACAGTGCCCTCAAAACAGCCCGACAAGGACAGCCGGACTGCCAAGCCGTGACAGCAGTTCTAGTAAGTAGTCTCGATGCTGCACCATACAATGGAGCGTCTAGAATGACCTCCTCGTCAGCACCGTTCATACCGCATCGAAAGTCATCACCCCTCGAAGCTCGAAGACGGTGCTGGTCTTTGCTTGCAAATGGCCCCATTTTGGAAACGATGTCTGACGCTTCCCGTGCATCCGCTTCCACTCGAACGGGAAGGATTTTTTTCTTCACCGAAGCATGAAAAGGAGCCGCCACCTGCGCATGCATGCGGAGGGTGGGCTTTGGGAAGTCAACGTCAAACAGCCACCAGACGATACTAGACGCCCGTATCACGAGCGTTTAGGCGAGCGTAAGGCAAGGGAAAACTGTTCAAAAATGGATGATGATAATGTTTCTCCTGCCAGGGGTTGGTTACAAATATTGAGCTGCAAGCTTCAAGTGGTCGGTTGCATGTTGCATTCAACCAGGCATGAAAACTGCGCCGCGATGGTTCTCCAGCATCAGTTACGAAAGTAATACCACGGCGACGGCAACCACAGCTTTAGCCACCATTAAACGACAGACTCGTGGCACACAAAAAAAAAGGACGAAAGAAAACTTTGACACTCGGTCCAACCCCGGGTTAGTAGACACTTGAACCCGATTTCGATACCAACTGTTACCCCCGATCGATCCGATGCTATAAATAGACAGTGGGACAGCGGTGGGCCAAAAACAGTTCGAAAAGTCCTTGCGGATGGTCGGGTTAGCTCGGTGGTGAGTTAACTTTTTTGTCGAAAAACAATCGCAATCATTATTGGCCATAAATGGCCACCTCTCGGGTTCGGGCTAGGTTCGGGCACGGGAACTATAAATGCCCTTCTAATGCCCTCGTCCCAGTTTTACAGTGTTGCGGACGAATCGATAGACGTAAAAGAGCAACATTCCACCACGCTGTTTTACAGTGTGGAGTGAGAATTTTCGGAGAACATTGCTGAGGTTCACCTGTCAATGAAACTGTTTAACCGACACGTCGAAACAAGACAGCTGACGATGGATGCTGTAGACGGTTATTTCGGAATGGGATAAATCCATTGTGCTTGATCGGATTCCAAGATATCCGTGAGTTCTGGTGATGATAGTGTTTGACATCTATAAACATCATCCAATCGTACCATTCTCTGTTAGTGTAGTTGTTAAATTATCACACATTAAATTGTTGATGAACTTCATGAATACTTTTTTAGAATAAAAACGAACTTGGGGGTAGTTTTCAATCAGATTTTAAAGCAGTATAGTAGTTTTAGGCATTGCTAATATCTCAGGAATGTAAAATGACAGGACCAGTATCAAATTGCAACCTGATCTAAACAGCAAAATAAACTCAAAAAAGTCTAGAATTGAAAGTAAGAACCATACTAGTACGAGAACGAATAGACTTCGTTGACTTCTCAAAGTGAACCACCCTACAAGCTCTTCTCTATGACTTTACAATGCATCATATTGTTCTAAAAATACGCACAAAATCCGAATGACAAATCCTTCTCCTCGACCGACCGCCCGACACAATGTCGCTGCCAGTGTCTGTGCCAATTTTTGCCCACAAACACGAACTGCGCTTAAAAGTGCTTAATTTTAGCACTCTTCGCTCAGAAACTTTTCTCAGCTTTTTGTGGAGCAGGAAGTTGAACTAATTCTTGGCTCCCCTCCCAAACTCACTTGATTGGCCTGCTTGAAATTCACTTCGAAGAGTTGTTCCTTGCCTTTCGAGGAGGGGATGGTGGAGGAAAATATTTGCACCTCGTTGACTCCGCTCCGCATCCGCCCTCCTTTAGGCGGATTTTCATCCGGTGGCACTTTACCACTTAGTGCGGGAGAAAAGTGCATCCACGGTGCTCGTGTTCTAAGTAGCGAACATTATTCAATTAAAATGTTATCCAGAAACAACGTGGCAATGGGTGTGGCGTTGGGAGTAGTTGCTAGAAGCTGAAAAGTGATGCTTTTCCTTTTTCTTTCCTCACATCCGTTTTGACGTAAGATAAAAGTGCTCCAAGAACTTACCGACACAATGCCGACGGCCGGCTGTCGGCGGTTGCCGAAAGTAAAATAAAAAGCCCTCATTTCCTCTCATTAGTTTTCACCCGACGGATGCAAATCATCGCAGCAAAATGTTTGCGTCGTCCAAAAAAAAAACTGGACAGAAATCTTTATTCAAACAGTTGAGCGAAAAAGTTGTGCACCAAAGCAGTGAGATGGCTCCTCCTTTGCTGTACAGTGTAGGACGTTTTGTTGGAAAATGTTTTCACTCAACCAAAGAACGGACGCGTAGAAGCCAGAGAAAAATAAAACTTAAGCAATCTTCAATCCACCTAGCCAAATTGATGCGTTCAAAATACGACCAAAACATGGCGATGAGAACAAATCAAAGGAAAACGTGGAACTGAATTATGTACGCCAAAAAAGCATGGCTATGAAAGGAAGAAAGAGGGAAATCTTTTTTCTCCCTTCGGTGATGGGTCTATTCGACCTATCTTTCTCTCTATCGCTCACACACACACACACACACACACAGCAAAGTACTTGCACCGCTGTCCGAAGCTAGCAAACATTTTGCGTTTCTCTATGTTTACCTTTTTCGTCTTCAAGTTCAGTTCAAATTGGTACGGTACTATTATACTACATCGGAAAAAAGAAGCCGAAAAACGCCAACCTAGCTTTGAAAGGAAACGAAGTGGACTTTACTTAAGGAAGGGGCGGGTGAGGAAAACTTTTAAACGACCCGCCGAGACAACTTGCGGACGAACGTACGTACAAACCCCACAAAAAATGGCAAAGAAAAGTCTAGAACGATGAAGTGGATGTGGAGCAATCGCGAATCGAGGCGGTGCGAGGAAAGCGGGCAGACCTGGTGAGTTTGATGGGTGATGATGATAATGTTGATGAAGATGAGAACGATGGCAAATTTATGAGTGAATCAGCATTAAGCAGAATAGCGCACATCAGCAGTTGTACGAATGGTACGGAATTAGTCTAATGCTAACGCGATAATTGAACCAGCAAAACCGGGCGGACATGCCAGCTTTTTTAAGGCCATGTTTTTCCTCTTTGTTCTCGTTAAGGTGAGGTGAGGAATGTAGATAAAGTAGATGGGCGAGAAACTGGATGGACTAGCACTGCAATTAAGAGAAACATATCATATCAGTGTCTAACAACCTTAGTCAATGGTTAATGAAACTAATATTCTCTTGGCAATTAATTGCATTGGGTAAAATGTTAAGAATGCTTTACAGGGTACTGTATTTATTTGTGTATCATATCAATTCTGAGAAATTCAATAACCGTTGGAAAAAATGATCAAACAGCACCTTGAATTAGTAAGAACTGATCTGCAACAGTCGAGAAACTGCTATTGAACATTTGTTCGTAGTGTGAATGTTATCATGCCTCGAGCAGCGAACTGTATTCGCCAGGCTGTGTCATGTCATGAGAATGTAACCGGACAACCCAATTTTTGAAATCTTTATAGATCGCCCACATTGACGGAGAATGGCGTTAGAATAGTCGGGGTATTGGATATTGGAAGCCACGATCGCGAAGTGCAGAAGTTCGGCATATTGAAGGATTGCCAGATCATCAGTTATAACTGCTTCAAGTTTTGGAGTATCTCCCCATTTCTGAATAAAGACAAAATGCTCTAAAATATGGGAAATTTTCTAGTCATCCGTTCAGTTTTAAACGACTCTTCAAAAGCAGATTAAACTGAGACAGAAATATGAGACCGATTTAGTGGTTAAATTGTACTGAACCTTCATTCCAGCGATCAGAGCATCCGCGTGACCGGTAAATAATGGAGTCATTCTTGATAAAATCACTCATAATGATTAGGAGAATGGAGTTAAGAGCATGTACAAATTATATTTCTCAAAAACTGATGCCCAGCCTACCTCAGCAGCATTTATTAAAATTGTTAAGGCCTTAAGCCCTCTATCGGAGGACCTTTATCAGCTATTCTGTACCTAGTACGGAGTAGCAACTAATATTCAGGATTCAGCAAGAGTTGAAACTGTGACAGTGGTAAAAAAGGTCTTCCAGTCAACTACTATACGAAAAAGTTTTCATTTGTAGAATGTAGAATACTTCTTGGATATAGAATTTTAACAAAAAAATGCCCAATACCATTATCATTCATATCTACGCTAGTCTAAAATGGATGTTTTAAACACATACATTATTAATATTATTATTATATTATATTTAAGCAAACATTTTTCGAATATATGCATAAAGGTAGTGAATAGGATCTTTGCATTGGGTAGAAATAAATTTCGTCCCAAGCTTTTAGGCATCGCCATAGGTGCGTGAGCCTAAAGCTATGCAATTAATCTCTCTGCTTGGTTTCTGCCAAGGCCTTTAACTAATCTAGACCGAAATATGTGGAAACAGTAGTCTAATGTCCCTTACATTAGGAAGTGGGATTAAAATTAATGACTGAACCCAAAACACACAGTCGGGCCAGAACTACATGTGTCATTGCATTCGTATGGAGTAGCAGCGCCGGTTCATTATGTTTATTATCAGGATTATAGATAAATAATGTTTATAAGGCGAATCTGCTATAAATATTGATCTATATTCGATTTTATACTTTTGTTACATTTGTTTTAGCACATTTATGAACCAATAAATATAAATTTTTATTCTATAAACTTGCTATTCTTTAAAACAACTCACATCTCATGTGGTACACTCTTTGGCTCAACTCAAACAACGTGCAAACTTTTCCCCCCTCCGAAATGAATGCATTAAATCTTTTCCCTACTGGCCAACCGCAACCTTCATCCCGTGCCACCTACGATCGAGCTCACCCCAACAATCCCAGCGGGTAAAGTAATTCAGAGCCCCACAATGAATCTTGCTTTCATTACACTTTCGAAAACAAAGAGCCAACACTTTCCCGGCAACAATTAGTACGCTCCCCAAAGTTTCCAAGGCCTCATTTGAAGCCCGATGCATTATTCTTTCACCCGTAGAAACAATTAATTCTTCTCGCCTGCATGCACGTACCGGTGTACACTGGCAGGCAGCGTTTCTGCAAATAATAATCAATTATTCCATTCGTCTGTGAAACGAAACGAGTTCGACGATGGGATGTTGGGGTTTCGAGATACTGCGACGTGCTACCGACTGCTCCGGAACACGGCAGTCAGGCAGTAGTCGTAGTGTGTAGCAGCGAGTGCGAGTGCTCATTTAAAATTCGTCGAAAATGATATACGCTTCAAGTCAGCGTCTGAAACTTTATCACCATTACGATTCCCGGGCCCGGAGACTATCGGGTACGGATGGAGGTTCAGTTCGAGCCACTCTTGCCAGCGAACTGTATTCGCCAGGCTGTGTCATGTCATGAGAATGTAACCGGACAACCCAATTATTGAAATCTTTATAGATCGCCCACATTGACGGAGAATGGCGTTAGAATAGTCGGGGTATTGGATATTGGAAGCCACGATCGCGAAGTGCAGAAGTTCGGCATATTGAAGGATTGCCAGATCATCAGTTATAACTGCTTCAAGTTTTGGAGTATCTCCCCATTTCTGAATAAAGACAAAATGCTCTAAAATATGGGAAATTTTCTAGTCATCCGTTCAGTTTTAAACGACTCTTCAAAAGCAGATTAAACTGAGACAGAAATATGAGACCGATTTAGTGGTTAAATTGTACTGAACCTTCATTCCAGCGATCAGAGCATCCGCGTGACCGGTAAATAATGGAGTCATTCTTGATAAAATCACTCATAATGATTAGGAGAATGGAGTTAAGAGCATGTACAAATTATATTTCTCAAAAACTGATGCCCAGCCTACCTCAGCAGCATTTATTAAAATTGTTAAGGCCTTAAGCCCTCTATCGGAGGACCTTTATCAGCTATTCTGTACCTAGTACGGAGTAGCAACTAATATTCAGGATTCAGCAAGAGTTGAAACTGTGACAGTGGTAAAAAAGGTCTTCCAGTCAACTACTATACGAAAAAGTTTTCATTTGTAGAATGTAGAATACTTCTTGGATATAGAATTTTAACAAAAAAATGCCCAATACCATTATCATTCATATCTACGCTAGTCTAAAATGGATGTTTTAAACACATACATTATTAATATTATTATTATATTATATTTAAGCAAACATTTTTCGAATATATGCATAAAGGTAGTGAATAGGATCTTTGCATTGGGTAGAAATAAATTTCGTCCCAAGCTTTTAGGCATCGCCATAGGTGCGTGAGCCTAAAGCTATGCAATTAATCTCTCTGCTTGGTTTCTGCCAAGGCCTTTAACTAATCTAGACCGAAATATGTGGAAACAGTAGTCTAATGTCCCTTACATTAGGAAGTGGGATTAAAATTAATGACTGAACCCAAAACACACAGTCGGGCCAGAACTACATGTGTCATTGCATTCGTATGGAGTAGCAGCGCCGGTTCATTATGTTTATTATCAGGATTATAGATAAATAATGTTTATAAGGCGAATCTGCTATAAATATTGATCTATATTCGATTTTATACTTTTGTTACATTTGTTTTAGCACATTTATGAACCAATAAATATAAATTTTTATTCTATAAACTTGCTATTCTTTAAAACAACTCACATCTCATGTGGTACACTCTTTGGCTCAACTCAAACAACGTGCAAACTTTTCCCCCCTCCGAAATGAATGCATTAAATCTTTTCCCTACTGGCCAACCGCAACCTTCATCCCGTGCCACCTACGATCGAGCTCACCCCAACAATCCCAGCGGGTAAAGTAATTCAGAGCCCCACAATGAATCTTGCTTTCATTACACTTTCGAAAACAAAGAGCCAACACTTTCCCGGCAACAATTAGTACGCTCCCCAAAGTTTCCAAGGCCTCATTTGAAGCCCGATGCATTATTCTTTCACCCGTAGAAACAATTAATTCTTCTCGCCTGCATGCACGTACCGATGTACACTGGCAGGCAGCGTTTCTGCAAATAATAATCAATTATTCCATTCGTCTGTGAAACGAAACGAGTTCGACTACCGACTGCTCCGGAACACGGCAGTCAGGCAGTAGTCGTAGTGTGTAGCAGCGAGTGCGAGTGCTCATTTAAAATTCGTCGAAAATGATATACGCTTCAAGTCAGCGTCTGAAACTTTATCACCATTACGATTCCCGGGCCCGGAGACTATCGGGTACGGATGGAGGTTCAGTTCGAGCCACTCTTGCCACAGATTCATCGTCCGTACACTACTAGCTACATATTCTACATCCATCAACGTGTAACTACTGTACCATCTTAATGGAACCATCCGGATGATGATGATGATGATGATGACGATGATATGAATGGTACACATGAGAGAATAGTTCACTTAGGACTGCTTTTCGTTTGGTGCGCTTGAAAGTTTCCCATTCGGGTAACGGTTCGGGTACGGCCTAAAGAAAGGTTTTCCCTAACTACCGCAAAGACAAACGTGTCCAAAGTTTACGTACGAGTCTGTTTGAATACTTCAACTACAACTTGCCATTATTCAATTGTACCATTATGCGTTGTTTGGGACCTTTCCATCATTGGTTGGGTAGGTACTATCAGTTTCGAAGCTCGAAGCACGTACCAGCTCGTACCAATGATATAGTATCGGGATTATGGAAGGGTAAAAATCTGAATAATAGGACCATTCTGTGGCGTTATCTTGGCAGGAGCACACTGCACAAAGTTGTATTTACCAACAGTTTCTTGGGCGACAAACGCTATTGAGACTTTTCAAGGAATTTACTCGAAGGATAGTGTTTCGTTTGTGTTTAAAATAACAAGATTAATATTTTTCTTTCATCCGATCAAGATGCAGTTGTGCAATTAATACAGGGATGTCAAAATAATTTTGACTCGTGGTTCAATTGCATGGTAAAAAAAATCGCGGGTCTCAAAGCATAGGGAGCTGTGCCTTTGACATGTCAATTCAAACATATGAAGGATTTCTCTAACAAAGCTGTATAAGTTTTTAGCTGTATAAGCTGTGTAGAACATTGATAGTCCCAGTACTCACATAGCCTTTGAGATAAAATCCATAACCTCTTAGCCGCGTTCAAAAGAAAGATACTCAGAAGAATTTCTGGAAGTAGCCTGGATTCTAAACGCCAGGCTCCGGTAGGCTGGTCATGTAATGAAGTTGCCACCGGACAACCAATCTCTTAAAGTTGTTTTTAGCCGTCCATATAGACAAAGGTGGCGTCTAGGCGCATACTGAGATGAAATCAGGCTATTAGATTGCAAGACGCCGTTACTAGACTGTGAGCTGTATCTAGGACTGTTGGTGCAGGCGAAGACTACGACGCGGTTAACGCGTCTGATGAGCAAGAAGGTATGTAAGGCAGCATATCTTAAAATTAAACGACCAGCTAAACTGAAAACAAGATCAAAGATGTACTTAGAATGTTCAGACAAAGATACATAAACCGAAAAATGTAGCAATAGTCAAACATTACGAAAAACGACTTCACCATTGACAGATACAATACCTGTAAGATATGAACTCCCGACATCACCTTCATCATTACAACCATCAGGAGACAACGTACAGACACGAATTTCCAGCAACCGTTCCCGAGACATCGCGATAAATGAAAAAATAAATAGCACAGACACAAAAACAGTACTAAACGCACATTACGACAAATGCTTAAACGAAACGTAACACTTCAGTTTGAAGGAGTGTGTCACACATTCTGATGGAGCTTCTCGACATCCAGAATACTGGGTTCGGTTCACGCATGCCTCATTTGTCAAATCGATGACATTTTGCGTTGGCGGTAGATCTCTTGGGAGAATGTCGCAAGTACAGTGCAAATAGAAAAGTGTTGTCCAAAAATAGAAACATCTTCAAACGGAACCGAACATATTGATTGATGCTACACTGAAAGAACTTGTGTCTATCATTAAAGAATAAAAGTTGCATGAAAAAGAAGAGCATGGCCGAACAAATAGGTACTAAAAAAGTAATAACGTACCAAACGAGATAATATAGTTTAGCTCTTAAAGTCCTTAATGTAAGAAATCTTTCTCACATCTTGTATTTCCTGTGCACAACGCCTTCGTTGAAGTTTTCATCAGCCGGTTCCCCATACTCAGCTCGATACTCGGAAAAATTAATTTCCCTTTATCATCGTAGCTACGAGAGCTCTTGGTGGTCTCGTGTGCACTGATATCATCACTCTCCGTACGCCACCTACCGTGGACAATCATTTATTCATAGACAAATAGAGACTTAACACCTCTACACCGGAGCCCGATGAAAATGGCCATGAAAAATTCACCAAACCTCAACGACCACAAATGGCCAGATTTTCACCGGAAACCATAGAGACGGGTTGACTATCGATGCACTTTCGCTCTGCATCATCTATTAATGAAGTTCAAACCAAAAAAGGCTGCCTGCTGCTGTTGCTACATTATCTCAAACCACAGGCACCGAAAATGGGATTGCAGCCGAGACCGTGTACGAGCACGCCCTTCACGTTGGTTATTTGGGGGAAAGATTTGTTTATGAAAAATATGGGCTTTCCTTCCCGGACTACCAGAGAATCTGGCAATGTGGTTTTATAGTTAGAGTTTGGGTTGCATGTACCGCATCAGGAAGCATACTTTAGGGGACAGACTTTGTGTTTGGAAGCCAGATTCTATTACCCACTCCCGATGTGGTGGTACATTCGTAATTGATTGAATCAATTTTTAAGCTCCACCTAACTACTCACCCACAACGCAGGCAAGCAAAACCACCGCGTTGGTTTACGTTCAGTGGTGTGTGATTAATTATGCACCCTCACTTCCACCGCCTCCAGGGAAAATTCAATGTGGTAAAGAGCTGAGAAGAGACCTAAAAACAAAAAATCTAGGACGCAACGATCGTTATTGCAGCTGCAGCAAACCGTTCGGCAAAAACATTAGCCAACGCTGCGTCAGCTTGCAGGACATGACACGTTAGATGAAGAGTGCTTTTTCCAGTGCAACAACGCCTATAATTCGGGCAAGTTTTTGTCCTAGTTTGCATAACGTGCTGGCGTGCTGGGACGGGCGACTAAAAAAGCGAACCAAACCGAATGCAACACTCCGGAGCATCATTGCTACTGCGAATCAATTATTTATGAGCAAGTGTTGCATGCAATCAATCGATCCGGAATGCAAATCAAAGCTCAAAGAGTCGCGATTTATGTTTGAATTTTATTGCATCTCATCAAGGGAAAAAGTTGGCGAACAAATTAATCATAAACTATGCATAATTATCAATAAAGCTTCGTCAGTTTATGAATTATAAACTCTAATTTTTCGTCGTACTGAAACGATTTCCGGTGAGCTTAAAATGGAGGACGAAGAAAAATCAAAAACTTAAAAATCTTTCACACCCATACGCGAAACTAATTCCCATACAAATAGGCATCTACTTAATGCGACGCTAAGCAGCACCGACCGAACAACTAACTTATGCCCATCACACATTGTTGCTTCGGCGAAACTCCAATCTCACGGCATGATTTCGTGAAATTTGTCAGCAACGCGAGCAACAAGAAATGCGCGACCGCCTGAAGATGATCCGAAAGCCCGCGTGTGCCTGTGTGCCGTCATCTACCAGCGTCAACACATCCTTTCACGGGGTGGAAACCGGTGGGATCGAGAATTTGCATACTCATGCAAAGCAAACAGCTAAGCAGACAAACAGGTCCGTGAGTAAACTCGTAAAATGGGCGCGAATGAAAAAAAGAAAGGAAAACCCCCGGAAGCATCACGTGACACGGCACGGGTACCATTTTCGCTTGGGGACGAACAGACAAAAACATGCAACAGTGGGCCTCAAAAGCTCAGGCCTCCACTCTACTGCTGTTGCTGCTGCTGCTGCTTGTAATGTACGCTAAGGGAAGGTTGAAGGCACGAGCAACGACAAAAGAAAATGGGGGAGCGCACAAACACGTACCGGACGGACTCTTCTGGCTGACAAAATTATACACGAATGACTGGACGTGTTTGGGATGCAAAATGACGAGCAACAATATGCATGCACTAAGCGGGTCGGGTCTCGATGGTTTTTCCACTCCACCGTTGGGTGGATTTTTTTTCCCCCTCACTTAGAGGCAATTTTATCGGGCACCCAGCTAGAACACCCGAACATCTCCCACCGGGGTGATAGAAATGTGAACTTTTTTTTTTATTTTACTGGGGCTAAAATCACCGGGAAACCACAGAAGCTGATTCGAAGCTTACCAATTGACCGATTGGGTTTTGGGTGCACTGATTGAGTGAGCGGTCATTATGAATGAAATAAATTATATCGCGCTGGTAGTTAATTAACCAGAACGGCAAGCCATCGGTAATTTGCTGCCGACTGCTACAAGTATAAATGTTTATAAAAACAGGATAAAAGTAATTTTAGACACAAGCTTTTGTGATTTAATTTTGTTGAAGAATCGGGTAAGGAGATATTCAATTTAATTTAATTGAAAACTATTATTCTAACTATTTAAATAACCATTTGGATGATAAAATCTTTAAAACATATTCAACGTGTCAAAAACTCAAGCCAAATTTAGAGAATTTGGCGTTTTTTTTAAAGTGATATAATACTACACTGCTCTTCTTCTTTCGTGGCCTGCTCCTAGGGAGCACGTCGAATAGACATGGCCTGGTGTCCAATCCGTTTCCAGGAAACTCGGTCCATGGCTGCACTCCTCCATCGACTGCATTGACGTCCTCCGCCAGCATAGTCCAGGACTCGTGCCCGTAGAGGACTACCGGCCGTATCAGTGTGCGATATATGGCGCATTTCGTGCGTTGTTGGAGTCTTCTGGATCTCAGGAGTTTGTGGAGTCCGTAGTAGGCACGATTCCCCTGAACAATGCGCCTTCGGATTTCGCTGCTTACATTGTTGTCCGAAGTTACGATCGTGCCAAGGTAATACTACACTGTGGCACACAAAAACATAAACTTTAAACAAAAAAAAACAAAAATCGTTTGGATTCCATTATCGCATGATTTGATGAAAAAATATCGTACGAAGCAGTTGTTATTAAAAATGACAGGGCATAAGTTTTCCAGCATTCATCTATCTAATTATCTATAGTTTTAATTCAAGGCATTTTATTCTACTCGATCCTATACGCAAGAAGCATCCCACAAGGATTTCTGCGCCGATCACAGAACTCTGACGTTACTAATAATTTTCTTTAAATCAAATGTTAGCATTTGTCAGCGTCTTCTCCAATCTCGTCTTCTGAAATCTCTGTTGGAGATATCTCACACATAAAAATGACACCAAACTCAGTTAAGAGTCTCTTCCATCGATGATGCGCCTCGTTGATTCATTCTGATTAAATAATACATGGACGGCTTTGAGTCAGCTATGGACGATAAGGTTTTTTTACAAATGTCCATCTTATCCGAGATATTCAATAAAGTAGCAGATTTCCAAATAATTTCACACAGCATTTGACACAATAGATTAACCAAGTTCTGTCTTGTATTAAACGTTTTGGCTCTCTGGATTGAGATGAATTAAAATAAATCTAGGAGTGGTTACAATTATTCATCCAAACATGTCTCACCATTACCGAACTTGTTCTCTGAGACATGAGATTTCAGCCAAATGTATTCAAAATAACTGATAACACTGTAATATTTCTGTTGGGAACTTAGGGTTCTGTAGGGTTCCCAATACCCTGTCAGAAAGGTTGGAAATAATAGCAATAACATAGTAAACGGAGAAAAAGATAGGTCGTAACAGAGCCTACCCAGGCATGAATCACAAATGAACAATTGAAAACAAAAGCCACAATCGTAGACCAAATTTTTGACTTCTAACCTACCGAAGGCTTGTGCAACAATAAGATTTTCTAGAAACATTTACAGCATTACTCAACAATTTCTGTACATAAAATGATTATAAATAATAAAATCCTGGAAGTTAGTCTAATGTTGCATAAGTTAGATGAATATTTTTGCATAAGAGTACCTTGTTTAACATCACAGATTCCCTAAGACAGTACAAATCAAACCCAGTAAGTCAATTCATCAGTGGAAAGATATAAAACCGAAAATTCTAAAAGTATAATAACATTAGAACCTGAAGCTCCACGAATCTTAACATTAACGTTCATCAAAATATGCTCATTTCAGAAAAGCAACCGTAAACTATAATATGCTGAATCTCTGCCATGCCTGCCCCATTACCAATTTATACCTTATAAAACCGCTCATTCTAAAAGTATAATAACATTAGAACCTGAAGCTCCACGAATCTTAACATTAACGTTCATCAAAATATGCTCATTTCAGAAAAGCAACCGTAAACTATAATATGCTGAATCTCTGCCATGCCTGCCCCATTACCAATTTATACCTTATAAAACCGCTCT
>KZ063770.1:2229-23833 GCA_002091835.1 Anopheles maculatus | reverse complement strand
ATGGAGAACATTAAGGAACGGTTGTGCGTCCGAGGGTGTACAGATGGAGGAGGGGGTGTCGGGGAGAGGGGTAGTAAAGGTGACTAAAATGATGAGAACAGAATGTTAAACAAAACAAACCTCTCGTTGGTGCTTAACCAGAAATCGGGAGACAGCATATGCGTGTACTGTGAAGCTGTGTGTTTTTCATAAGATTTTCTTCCCTTCTTCAGCTGTTTTCCGTCCGTTTGAGGTACACCGATCGGGGCCGCAAAGTTTTTGGGGGACCAAAACCCCGCAGCTGTACACACATACCCATATTTGCAGTTTGTTGGGTGCCTGATGGTGTGGGTATGAGTGCTGGGGTGGCCCATCTCCAAGAAAAAAGGGACCAAAAGGACACAGGCCGAGCAGCAGGCAGGTGTACGGCGAAACGTGGGGCGAGAGAGAGAGAGAGAGAGGAAAAAAAGCAAACAAGGATGTCCTCCTGCTTTTTGGGTAGCTTGGTCCAACCATTTTCCATCATCTTCCAGCTCTATACGTGCGTGTGTGTGTGTGCGTTCTGGGGAAACATATGTTGGTACAAGAGGCATCTAATTTAATTCCGAAGCAGAAAGGACTCGTTCCCTCCTTGCAGATCTTCGACGAAAAAGGTTCTCGGCAGGAGCAGGAAAAAAAAAACACACTCACACACAAACAACAAAAGCGGTAAGGATATTGAAGGCAAATCGTACACCTCGGCTAGGACTGTGAGTAGCTTGCCGGCAGCAGGCTCCTTTCAAATGCAAACGATTAGGGGGTAGCCCCTAGAATAAGAGTGTCTTGAGAGGACCGGAAAAATACCGGGCTGTAAAGGGTGGGCAGGGTTGCCAGCAAAGGGAAGAACTTTTGCAGACGAAAACCTTCATTAATCTCTTTCCGCTCCATTTTCTCGCCCTAGACATGCCCGATCGTATTTGTGTGTGTGTACATTGGTAATGGTTTACCTTAGGTCCTTGGCAAGTCGTCCGAGGTACGTAGAGACAGTATGCTTGTGAGAGGTTCGGTGGGATAGCATGCAATCGGAAAATATGGAGAACATTAAGGAACGGTTGTGCGTCGGAGGGTGTACAGATGGAGGAGAGGTGTCGGGGAGAGGGGTAGTAAAGGCGACTAAAATGATGAGAACAGAATGTTAAACAAAACAAACCTCTCGTTGGTGCTTAACCAGAAATCGGGAGACAGCATATGCGTGTACTGTGAAGCTGTGTGTTTTTCATAAGATTTTCTTCCCTTCTTCAGCTGTTTTCCGTCCGTTTGAGGTACACCGATCGGGGCCGCAAAGTTTTTGGGGGACCAAAACCCCGCAGCTGTACACACATACCCATATTTGCAGTTTGTTGGGTGCCTGATGGTGTGGGTATGAGTGCTGGGGTGGCCCATCTCCAAGAAAAAAGGGACCAAAAGGACACAGGCCGAGCAGCAGGCAGGTGTACGGCGAAACGTGGGGCGAGAGAGAGAGAGAGAGAAAAAAAAGCAAACAAGGATGTCCTCCTGCTTTTTGGGTAGCTTGGTCCAACCATTTTCCATCATCTTCCAGCTCTATACGTGCGTGTGTGTGTGTGCGTTCTGGGGAAACATATGTTGGTACAAGAGGCATCTAATTTAATTCCGAAGCAGAAAGGACTCGTTCCCTCCTTGCAGATCTTCGACGAAAAAGGTTCTCGGCAGGAGCAGGAAAAAAAAAACACACTCACACACAAACAACAAAAGCGGTAAGGATATTGAAGGCAAATCGTACACCTCGGCAAGGACTGTGAGTAGCTTGCCGGCAGCAGGCTCCTTTCAAATGCAAACGATTCCAACGACAATGTCAACAACGATGATGATGACGATGATGATGGTGGTCGTGATGATGCTGTGTTTGAATTGGGTAGGTGTGCGTTACGTACGACCACAGGTCGTTGGAGGTTGGGAAGGGAGGAGGCCCCAGGTGTGGATGTGTGGAGGTTACTTTTATTAGAACGATGGCCCTCGCGACGATGGCCTCTCTCTCTCTCTCTTGCTCTCTTGCTCGATTTCTTCTTGATGGGAAGAAGATTTTTCCCGCACACCGTAGATATGTCCCTGATGAGTGATTCCACAGTGACGGTTGGCAGTACGGAGCGGTCCATTCTTTGTCGGTGTGGTTTGTGGCAATGTGGTGACAAGCAGTAAATACGGTGCAACCGTGGAGAGCGCTAGGGGATACCGTGGGTGTCGATTTGGCAAATCACTTGATCTGATTTATTCACACCGAACACCTGATTTTCCTTTTTTAGTGTTGATTAAACGTTCGGATTGCGTCGTTTGAGCGTTAGTTTAGTGGCTCGTTGGGATGATTTCGCATTGACAGCGCATTGTGTTCGTTTTGCCCGTTTATTTCAAAGCATTTGAGAGCGGGAGATGTCTTGTCGGTTGCATAACTTAAGGCGCGTTTCATGATGCGGTCTTTGCTGACTTTAGTCAGCATTGGGCTTGATGCAGTAGACAATACGGATGCGGCTAGCTAAGTACATGGTATCAATTAGTCTGGTCTGCCATTATATGGACGGCGTGACCTAGAAGAGTACCGCGTGTGGGTATCCCAAGACATCTGGGTGCGTTGTGGAACAGGAAGAGAATTTTATGGCAGTTCTGCAACAAAAATCTTCAAACCTAAGCTAATTGTCCAGATCTCGGGATGTCGGCTGTTTTAAGGTGTCAGTTTTCAGCCAGAGATCCTCTCGTAATTGACTCCGTATTTTGATAAGTTAATAATAGATGAGCTCTATAAACAGTTAGAGGCTCCACTTGCAGATGATTTCATATTACTGTAGGTGATAACAAGCACGGATAGGAGATGCAGCACTCGAACAAGAAATACACTGTCCTGTGTTAGATTTCTTCAAGAAACTAAGAGTCTGTGCCAGAGAGATGACACTAGAGACAGTGATTCGATACTTGGAGGTGGATTATTCGAGGAGGACCATCTTCATCAAGTCAATGCAGAGTCTTGACATATGCTGATGACTTAGATATTATTAGTTTGAGGATGTCCTATGTAGTAGATGCTTCTATTACGCTAGGAACATGTACAGATAGGCACCTTTGAAGTACTCCTTAACTTCACCTTTTCGGGGTTAAATTATACTACAGCAATAATGGTATCGAGGACTAGTATCAGCTAGTCACATATATTTCTGTGGTAAGGAATTTTATGAATTCCTTCAAGATGTGTTCGAGAAGAAGATGCTCAGAAGGAGTATTGACGAGCTCTTATGATAAATCACCTTTTTGACATCGAATTAGAGTTAATTTGGTCATGTCATGAGCATGACACTGATCGACTAATTTGCGAATTTGCTATATCACAGTGAAAGGCGATGGAGCTATCGAAGACTTCTGCATCAGGACAAACCCTTAAAGCACCTGGTAAGCGCAGGTAAGTAAGAGAGTGCAAAACGCCTTAAGTTATGCAATTTTTATAGCAAAACTCTTTATGGTTTTACTTTCAAGCTTATCTGGATAATTAAACAACTTAAAAAAAAAAAACTCCCACAGTTGGGTGCGTGTGTTGGTTGTGTTCCCAATATTTGCGCAACCACATTTAGATTCCGGAAAGACATCCTCTATCTTCATAACATCACCATTCACCGAAAACCGGACTCTTTAAACACTGCTTTCAAACGCTAACATGCCGTGTCGGTGTGAATTGTGCTCATGCGAGCGTCAACCGTTTCACACTTGGACTGTTGAACCTTTTTCCCCGGTTGAGAGCCGTCCGGGCGAAAGGTTCCTTCAAACTTTCAGCCACCAAACCTTCTCACCCTCTCTCTCTCCCTCGCTGTCTTCCTCCACTCGTTCCACTCCACTCGTTCTACCGTTGGATAGTCTTGGGCGGGTTTGTTCCTTTTGCCGGAGTGGCGTTTTGCGTTCACCGGTGTGCCTTGGTGTGCCTTCACTTCAAGTCATGTGGTTGAAGCGATTACGAAGATTTTATCCCGGGGAAACTGTCTGAAAGTGAACTTGGTTTTCGGTTTGATCCTTTCCCCCACCCGACCGCCGGCCCACTCACGCCCACTAAACGATCTAATGGAACCGAGAATGGGCAAGCGATGCAGAGGATAGTGCAGCAATTGATGGCAAGTGAAACAAAAGAAAAACCCGGCTCACCCGCCGACGAATGGTCCGGTGAAGGCCGATGAAGATAAGGGTGGTTGGGCAAATTAAATGAAAACAGTTTAGACGCTCGGCGATTGTGCTCGGCTGCCGGGTGGGAGAATTGAATCGGGGCGGGATTTGCGTTCCTGCCCGTACTTACTTCCTGGCTGGGATGAATTTCAGTTGTAAGAGAATCCGTACACCACAAATGAGCTGAGCGTGTGTGTGTGGGTGCATGGGTTGTGCTGTCAATCAACGATTATTCTTCTCACTGGAAGTGTGCGCTTTGTACGAGCATTGTACAAATAGTTTTATTGAGCGTTGGGAGCACTCACTAACATTTGATGTGTTTGAGTGTGTGTGTTCTTTAAGTGTTTCAAAATAAGATTCTAGAGAAGGAAGCGGACTTACTTCTATACTTATCAGACAGTAAAACCGTTTCGTGGTTTGACCTACTACGGCTCTTCAGTCTATGTGGACGGCCACGGGCTAGGTCGTCCAGGGACATTCTCATGACATGACCAGCCCACCGGAGCCTTTGGAGGTTAATACGCTGCACGATGGTAAGGTCACGGTACAGTCCGCCGAGCATTGTCTTGACGTCTTAAAGGACTCCTCATACCACGACTAGACTACCGAAAACTGGTTAGTTTAATACACTTTAAGTAGCGTAGCTAAGTTATCATCATCCATCCGAACATTATACTCTTGAACGCTGCTAAGAGAGTTTCGTTAGTTTTGGACAGAATCCAAGACTTATGGCTTCTAAAACTATAAAGTCTCATTTGTATCTGTTTCGGTGCACTTGCCCGTATCCTTACATTTATGTAGTTCTTGGTCTTGACTTGACTCAACTTAGATGCAAAGGTGCGAAACCTGATTCATATGAGAGACTTAAGCCAATGACGTCTATGTTATCAGTATATGTCAGGACTCTGAATTGACTAGTTGAAGTCCAAGATTTGTCGCGTGGTGTAGAGCTAAAGATACTGAATTTTGGTTACTATTTCCACGATGCCTTGTAGTTCTTGTGATGACAGATGACCTGTTTTGTTTCCTCAATTCTACGCGACAGTAGCATGATATAGTCTACTAGTGGAGTCTCTAGCTATTCGTTCGATTGATCATTTAATAATTCCTTAAACATTGTGAAGACCCATCACGTGACGACCTCTGACAGATAACAGATCAAGCATTGACAGCAGGTCACCTTCGGTCTTAAAGGGTTTCGATGACCTGCTATCTATCAGGTAAAACTTGAAGAAATTAGATTTTCTTTTAGCCATGTAATAAGAAATATTGAGTAAAGAAAATCATTTCCCCAAACCGAATGTTCAATGCACCTTTCCCGACACGTTGGTAGCGTAGCTAAGTTATCATCATCCATCCGAACATTATACTCTTGAACGCTGCTAAGAGAGTTTCGTTAGTTTTGGACAGAATCCAAGACTTATGGCTTCTAAAACTATAAAGTCTCATTTGTATCTGTTTCGGTGCACTTGCCCGTATCCTTACATTTATGTAGTTCTTGGTCTTGACTTGACTCAACTTAGATGCAAAGGTGCGAAACCTGATTCATATGAGAGACTTAAGCCAATGACGTCTATGTTATCAGTATATGTCAGGACTCTGAATTGACTAGTTGAAGTCCAAGATTTGTCGCGTGGTGTAGAGCTAAAGATACTGAATTTTGGTTACTATTTCCACGATGCCTTGTAGTTCTTGTGATGACAGATGACCTGTTTTGTTTCCTCAATTCTACGCGACAGTAGCATGATATAGTCTACTAGTGGAGTCTCTAGCTATTCGTTCGATTGATCATTTAATAATTCCTTAAACATTGTGAAGACCCATCACGTGACGACCTCTGACAGATAACAGATCAAGCATTGACAGCAGGTCACCTTCGGTCTTAAAGGGTTTCGATGACCTGCTATCTATCAGGTAAAACTTGAAGAAATTAGATTTTCTTTTAGCCATGTAATAAGAAATATTGAGTAAAGAAAATCATTTCCCCAAACCGAATGTTCAATGCACCTTTCCCGACACGTTGAAATGAGTGTAAAACTTTCCCGGCAAGAGCAAAACTGTCATTCGTACTGCTTCCACCAATTAGTAAACTTTTTTTGCTTCTTCTTCTTTTTGCCACTCGCACTCCAACCGATGACCGATGTCAATTTCAATTGGCACACAAAAGTCCTTCCCTGACACGGTATTTATTCGCTGTCTATTATTGTTTATTCGCTCGGTGGAAACTTTCTCCCGGCGCACAGTGCAGGATGAAAGGGGTGGGTGTTTCCCCACCATCACCACCCCGGTACACCATCATTCTGTTGTACCCTTGTGTTCGCAATTAATTTTCCACCAGCGTGAAAAGCATTTTCGGGCAGCGAGTGCTCCACGAACCGTGCGAAGCGGAGAGCAAATTTTTCGAACACTTTGTGTGCGCTAAAGTGGCTGCTTTGTGACTCGTTTTCATGCGATTCCGGTCTCCCCGGCCGGGGTAGAATCCTTCTTATCCCGTATGATGGAGGCGCCCGGTCGCCGGTAGAATTTCCACACTTCAGCCGAACAAACACTCTACACCAGCGGACAAACTTCTCTGCCGGATGTGAACCTGATCCGGTTGCGAATCGCTTTATATTGTCCGATTTGATTTTCCGACTTTCGTGTGCATGGGTCCGGGTGACTTTGCCACGCTATTGACACAAATGTGCACTGTGTGTTACGTGCGGAGAACCTTCAAAACTCGTCACTTGCACCGTTGCAGTGTAGAAGGAAAACAGTGCAGTTTGCTTGAAAAGTTTGGTGCTGGAATGGACCGAAGTACATCAAGCAGCATCGCTCAAGGATTCCGAAAGAAAACAGAAAATCCAGCCCACCCAGAACCTTCAAAGTTGTTTGTGCTGCAACATTTAGCGTAATAAAACCAAATTTAGATTTACGCGTGAAGCAAGTGTCCTTGCGCTTGTAAGCGGGAGCCGGGCAAATAAACTAAAGGATTCAGTTAATTAAGGCAGTGGTGTGCCGGGTCACAGTAGGATCGATCGCAACCGCAGCCACCGAACCGAAGTCACCATTGTTGCCCGGCAGTGTGCTTATGGTGCTTATGCAAAGTGTACAACATAAAACGAAGTAGATGGAATCGATCGTAAAACGCGAACGTTCTGCATGCGATTTCCGTTTTGGGCGGGGGGGTTTTCCGGTTCTTTTTCACGCACACACACACACACACACGCGCTGGTGTTTGTATCTTGTAGTACAGCTTGAATGCAAAACGTTCACACGAATTGTTTTTCCATCGTTTAGAAGGGTTTTGCGTCGTTGCGAATATATAAAACGGAAGAGGGAGAGGGTTGGAGAAGCAAGAGGGGTGGAAAAGGGGTGAGGAGAACACTTTCCAAACCATAAGTGTCGTTCGAGGACACGTTTTCCGTTTATTCGGAAGCGAGTTCTTTACCCGACACACTCCTTTCTTCGAACTTCTGTTTTGTCCACTAACGAATCGTGGAACATGTGTGTGTGTGTGTATGTGGGGTGAGTGTGTCGACGAGTGTCCGGTTGGGAGATTACCGGGTGCAACACGAGCATGGCGGGTGAAACAAACCAACAAAAAAAAACACACACACACATATTTTTCGACCAAAGTGTCGATGTGGTAGAGTGGCGAAACGAGAACCCATTTACACGAGCACACAATAGACACGCACCAGTTGGTCCGATGGTCCGATGGAAATGGGCCAGTACTGTGGAAGGTGAGTGCGTGGAAGGAGGCGGAAAAGGTAGAAGGGGAGTGTATGAAATCCAGGAAAAGCGGTACGCCACCTCTTCACACATTCTCCAATCATCGGCATCGATGTAATGTACGTAAGGCATCCCGTGCATCGCTACCCAAGTAACATTTTGGTTCGTCTCACAGCTGCGAGCATATTTTTCGTGTCATTTCAAAGCGACTTTTTTTGCAAGAAATTTTCTATCTTTGCTTAACTAAGCTCTTGGTCTTGAAGGACCCCGTTTGGTAACAAAATTTATCATTGGAATTAGCTTGTTTGACAGATGACATTGACAATATTTAAGGTTATTGAAATTCTATTCCCGAGTTGAATGATGATCACACATTTAAAGACAAAATCGACTGTTCTAGGCTCTTGCACGCACCAATTTCTTCATGGTTATTGCTACAAGTTGTGTTTTTATCACTTAAATATTGCTCTCACAACACGGAATTACCAGCAGATTAGGAAGATTCCGAAAAGCAAAAGACATCTAGATTTCGATAGTGTGTTGGGAGAGAAACACCAACCTAACTGTTCTCGAGTCTCTAATCTCTCCAATGTTCTGTATATCGATCTTTGTACGCTGCTGATGTGGCTGACTCTGATGTTCGATAAAAATCTCTTACATAATAAACCGACTACGTTTGTCGATATTTGACACCTCGGATTCCTCGATACTGCATCGCAAATAGCTTCAACGCTTGAAAAATAAAATATGCGTGTCAAACAAAAAACCAAATATCAAAATAGTATGCAATGGAGGCGCCTGGTACTTCATACACTTTGCTCGGTGAATTGCTAGTTGTACTGGCTGTCACAACATCTTTAAAGCGTAGTCGTGTATCAAAATAGGACATATTTTGTATTATACCAACAATCTATCTAGATGCCCTGATTGATGGAAACATCTTGACAGGATATTGAACGGCTCGAATGCCTTGATAAAGCGTCGCAAATGTCTTCAATGTTTCACAAATATTTCTATATTGATTAATTTGAATAAGCTTAAAGGCGCTTTATCCAACGCAGTTTTTCGATTTCAACGTAACAGCAATTTGAGTTTCAACTCTCTGAGAAACTGAGAAAAGCCAATATAAAACTATTTGAAGTATGTGGTAAAAATGTTTCTTGGGTACACAAAGATGCGCAAGTAGAACATGTTCCCCCCCACATAGGGGATACTAAAATGTAAGCAAATAAAAGAAAGCAAAAGCACCCGAAGAAGACGAGAAAAAAAACATCATACACCAAAGGACATTACACTAGTGCGAAGGCAACGCAAAGCAAACGGACGTTCGATTTCCACATACCAGCGCGTGTAGCAGTGGACAATTTTCCTACTAAAAGCTTTACCGTATGTTTTGAATAAAAGATTCAAAAGCATTTGCACTATTTCGGTACCCGTTTCGCCATCGATTCGATTCCTGTCGCATTCGACACGGTCTGGGCAAAGTTAACAGTTCCACACCGGTTAGTGGGGCGGCCATTTTGGTCACTTACAATCAATTGACAGGGAGATGGAGTGCAGGGAGAAAAAAAAGGTAAACCGAAACTAGCCCACAACTCGAGCTGTGACCCATAAGGTGCCCACCAACAAACTCGTTACATCTTTCGTATGGGTGTAACGTATCGTATCCAACTGGCATGTTTTTTGGGTGTATAAGTGAGCGTTTTGTTTGCGTTGTTTTTGTAACCATACAAGCGCTGCTTGGCATGTGCCTTAACTAGCGACTTTTGGTAGGAAAACGCCCGGAAGCAGGAAGTGATGAGCTAGTTCTTGGACAGTTTTTCTCGTACCCGGTCTCCCGATACATCGTATAGGACATCTGCGTACAGGATCACTGACAGGCAAGTGACGTGTCCTTGTCCTTGTTCTTTCATTCGGTAATATTTATGAGCGTGTGTGCGTGTGTTTGAATCATAGCTGTAGGGCAGACACGTACTGATAGAAGAAAGCGATGAATGGATCCAATGCCGATAGCAGAAGATTCTGTGAGATGAGTGCTATCGGCAAATAGTGCGTTCATGAAATTTTAATGTTGTTGGAAAACATTTAGATTGTTTGCCCCAATAGCTCCTTAAATTTAAACAAAGCTCATTCACACTATCCTGGTCACGGCACCAATGTGTAACAAATCGTATGCCTACATTAGTCACACCAAAAGCTGCTAAAACGGTGCTCGATAGTCGCTACCCTTTTTCCCGTTTTCCACTGCTTAATGGGGCGAATCAATGGCTGCTCGCTTTGGTGGCCATTTTTATCTGCTAATGCTGGTTTGAAGCAGATTGACACTTGCCAAAAGGCATTCCAAGCGACGCCTGGCGTACATGGACATGAGTTTTATAGCCCTTTTGTAAAAAAAAAACAAAGACACCCAAGCATGGATCCGGAAGGGGCACCATGCACAACATTTGGCTGGCAGCCAATGTGTGCAGCATCGAATGGCACACAGACGGGTTTGTCGCTTGTTTGTTGACTTTCCGGCTTTATCGGGAACGAGCGTCACAATGTGCAGTTGTGATTTGGATGCGCGCCGGATGGGCGAGGATTAGAATGCAAGCTTTATTAGCGCTACAAAATTAATCGCTACAAATTGAAGGCTTGCTGCTTTCGACGCTTTCTCCGTGCCGGAAGGCTGGTTAAGGAGGAATGTGGTGTGACTGGCAGGATGCCAAGTAGCGTGAAATAATAACACAAAAAATGCCCATTCAATCATGAGGAGAAAGTAAACGAAACTAATGCAAAACAAAACTTCATCGGGTTGAAAGAATCAAGTGTTTAAAGCTGTTCCATGTGAGTGATTAATTTAAAACTGGAAACAATCAATGATTGAAGAACTGGAAGAATTTTCAAGGGAAAAATCCATAGATATTGTGCTTTTTTTTAAATGCTTTTAAAAGTGTATTTCAGGCGCTTATAAAAAATCAAAATATTATTCAATGGAGACGCTTGGTACTTCATAACCAAAGGTGTTTGGCTCGTTGTAATGGCCGTCAAATCGTCTTTAAGGCATAGCAGTGTATCACAAGAAAAAATATGTCACCTTTTATCACACGAATTTGTGTTTAAAAAAAGAACTTTGCCCGTCTAACAATAATTATCCCGATGCTTGAATCGATGGAGACGCCTGGTCTTTTATAAAATAAAAATTAAATTGCACCTCCATTTTAGTGGGGCCCTTGTTAAGCCACAGCTTGCTGTCGAAACAAATATCAACCATCCACTAGATTAGTGCAAAAAAAAAAACGAATGCACTGCTCTCGCACCCGGGGTTTCGGGTGACAGAGGATATGTTTAAAATTAATTACCGGCCTGCAACTGGGTTCTGTTCATCATCTTGTAGCACGGAGTGTGCCCCCGTCTTGGTCGGTAGCAGGGTAATCCGGCACGAGCAAAATAACCTTGTTCGGGTGCTGCTAAGTTGAAAAACCGGGGGTTTGCTCCACCGACTGCCGTACCGGTGGACCTGGCTTAGATCAAAGGTGCACCTAAAACACACACACACACACACACACACACACACGTACAGGAGTGAAAGAGCCGGACCGAACCATCAGCGCCATTGCTGCGGGGCCGGAACACAAAAACCCCGGCATACAAAACCCATCTCTCCGATGACAACAGGGTTGTAATTTTGTTGCAGCCTCAGCATACGAGATCCTACAGGTGGTGAGTGAAGGGGGGGGGTGAGGAAGGAAAAGAGGACAAAGGGGGGGGGGGGGGAGAGGATTTTGCTCCATTACCCCCAAAGCAAGGAGTGAAGTTTGGTTTGCCAGCTCCAACACAACCCGTTCGTGCCGGGTGGAAACCTTCCGGTTGATGTGGTGCTGGTTTCGGGCCGGTTAGTAGCTAGTGTTGGTTGATTTTATTTTTGCTTCCCTCATTTCCCTGACATTTGGTGTCTGTGTGTGTGTGTGGGTGTATGGCCGTGCCGTAGTGGACTCTCTCGTCCAGGGATATGTGCTTTTTTTTACTGCTCCTCGTTTGCCGTTTCTCTTTCACCTAACCGTCACCCATTAACATCAAGGCGTTGCCGTATTTCATCCAGGAGGTCACTTCTATTTCACGGACTGACGACCTTCATCTTGTGTTGTTTTTTCGTCTGCTTCTTCTTCTTCTTCGTCTCTCTTGCTCATCCTCCCTAGCTCGGGCGCCGACCATCAACCGAGTCCCGGGGTTAACAAAGGTTCGGCGCGGGACGCTTCCCAGTTCCACGCAGCATTAAACTTTGACACTGACGGCTGACACTTAATAAAGCTGAGCGTAGTCGCACTGGTATGCCTTTTCTGCACTCGTCGCACCCCGTAGCAGCCACCACTTCTCCTCCGCATTCCCACGCCGAGCGAAAGCTTTAAGTAAGTGCGGCCGGAGTTTGGTTACCCCGAATGCCGCGGCCCAAGCGAGAAGAGTCCCGGAACCCATAAATCACCGCAGTCTGTCAGGCGGGGCTTTTAAATCTGCCAGACATCGCGAACGTGTCCGCCGAGGGCACTCCGGCGGCCTTTTGCCTGATCCCGGGGCACGTTTGCTATTTCCATAGCTAGTTTCATCGCCGCGTTGTTGTTGTTGTTGTGTGTGTGTGTTGGGCGTCTTTCGACTGTTTGTTTCCTCCACCGCACCGAGTGGGTGCCGGTTTTTTTTTTTTGGGTTCAATTATTTTTCATTCGCCAAGAGCCACAAGCCAACAGAAGAATGGGGGGGGGGGGGGGGAGACAAAAAGGAAAGCCTTCAAGCAGCAGACTCCCTTGACCTCAACAAGCAACTCAAGAATGTGGTCCTGTCTGTCGGTTCATATGGATGCGGGGTCTCGCTATTCATTTCGCTGGACAATTCGGTTGTCCCGGACTGACGGCACGGTCGGGTTCGCCGGTGAACTGAAAGACTAAGGACACATAATGAAGCCTTCGCAATCGGAAGCACAGCGAGCGGAGCAGCACAGTCAGCCACCCGAAAAGCGGCTCATCAGCAAAAGATTAACGATGCTGGCCGTGCCGAGCACGCGCCAAACATGTCGGCGCGTGGCACCTTACGCGAGACATAAATTTTTATTAAAGCCAAGCTGACAAACGTGTATGGTATGGCGCGTAGATTGAATCGCGGCACGATGATATACAGCGCCACGGTGTCCAATCGGGTTCGAACGTTTCGCGGACCGTTGGTGTGAGATAAATTCTTTGAACTCTCCTAGCGCGGCGTCGTGTGTGCCGGCAAGAAACTGGAAGCTCTCCAGTACAGCGCAAAGGATGTGACTGGATTGCCCAAGCATAGTGCGTGTGTGTGTGTGTGTGTGTGGCGATGGGATATAAATTGTGACCACAGAGGAATTTCGAACGCGATGCGAAATGAACGGCACCGGAACACGACGTGACAGCGCTGGTGACAGGTGCTGGTTGGTTTGGCGAATGGCACGGATTTCATCGACTTTCACTTTTTTTTCCGCTCGGAAAAAGCATTCCACTGGAGTAGCGGAACCTCCGACATTTATCACTTGCGAGTATGCGTGTGCGTGTGTATGTGTGTGAAAAGTGTTCAAAAGGTCGGCTTTTTGCGTAGACTAGGGAAGGCGCGTACGGCGGGAGAATGTGCATTACACCTGCGATTTTTCCCAAGCGGGGTCGGCACATGGGTCGCTGTGGTGTGATGAATTAACATTCACGCACCGCTTACCGGGATGAATTATTTGATGACTATCTCATTTTTTATCGCACACGGAAGAAGATGTAGATGTGGGGGACTGTTGCTTCGCTGGAATCTATAAATATTGTGCGGTGAAGGTGAAGTCTGAGAAATTGCGCCACAAAACCCTTGGAATGGGTGAACGCTTCACACGTACATCTTGAAAAAGATTTTTGTGTTGATAATTTTTTAGCGGAACATAGAGTTACATAACCATAGCGAGTCGTTGAGATCTAGCTTGGTACCGTTTTAGAAGGAATGTAGCCGCAAAAAACGCAGACGAAGTTGAGGTATCCTTAAAAAAAGGTGAACTTAAATCTTTTTCCATAAGAAATCCCTCAAAGTTTGACTCTCTCTCGTTAATGAATCGAAATCTTGAGACATCGATCCAACACCTGGCTTAGAATTAAGAGGCTTCTGGACACTAAAATATTAATTGAGCCACCTTCTATTGGGTGGCGATGCATCGGGAACCATAACGTCAGTTATTACAGACTTGCCGAGATTTATGGGAGATTGACACATCAAGAGCGTATCTCTTCTCCTGCAAGTGTCTCACCCTAATCTTCGAAAGAGCATATTGAAAGTGAAGGGAAGCGTTTAGATGGTATCTTCTCTTCTTCTTTCTTGGCCAAACGACCTCTTAGGTCATGCCTGCTATGTTTGGCTTACTAGACTTATTGTTACCGTATAGTTGGATAGTCAGTCCTCACTATGAGGGAACGGCCCAGATGAGACTTGAACCCAGGTCCTGCCGTGTGAAGACCGGCGCCGCTGTCACATCTACCACCGAGCCGCCCCTTGTTATGGTATCTTACGGATGCTCAATTTGGACCACAAGTCCAGTACTTAGGGATCTTACCCAGATTCATTTGTAGCTTCCAAATGTTGAACTCAACTAGTCTCAATGCGAACATAAATAATAGAGTAGAGATGTCCACTATGAATAGAGCGTGAAGTATAGGATTTCCTTGAGGAACACCTTTTGGTACATCAGTTGTGTCTGACGTGGTAGAGTGTAATGTCATCCTTAGCGTACCTTGTTTTATATTAAAAGTCGTTGCGACGACAAAATTGTTCCGGTCGCACAAAGTCAAGCTCAACCACCTTCTGGTGTTATCAATCGAGGTCAATTCTCTCAAAACACTTACCCACTGACGATCTTGAGCATATTGGAGGATGATTAGAGCGTGTCAATGAGTCTCTATCGGTCTTATAGGTAGGGACAGATTTTGGACACTATTTTAGAACCTTGATCATCTCAAGAATGAGCCGTTTTTACACTCATTTACTGTGGTCATTAATGTTCAAAGACTCACCTCTAACTGTAGACTCTTTTACGTCTTCTTCTTCTTTGCTGGCCTGCTCCTACGGAGAACGTATAGCAGACAGGGCCTGGCGTGAAATTCGTTTCCAGGAAACTCGGTCCATGGCTGCACTCCTCCACCCCCGGCTGCATCCGATATCCCTCAGGTTTGACTCCACTTGATCCAGCCAACGAGCTCGCTGTGCTCCTCTGCGCCTCGTGCCGAACGGGTCGCTGACGAGCACCTTCCTGGCAGGGCATAAGTCCGGCATCCTCATCACGTGCCCCAACTAGCGTATCCTTCCGGCTTTGACGACCGTCAGGATGTCTGCATTGTCAAACAGCTCAGCTAGCTCGTGGTTCATTCTCCTGCTACGCCCTTCCTCCTGATACGCCCTGCTCGCACACACCGCCAAGGATAGTCCGTAGCACCCGTCGCTCGAAAATGGCGAGTGTATTGGCGTCCTCCGCCAGCATAGTCCAGGACTCGTGCCCGTAGAGGACTACCGGCCGTATCAGTGTGCGATATATGGCGCATTTCGTCAGGCTCTCAGGAGTTTGTGGAGTCCGTAGTAGGCACGATTCCCCTGAACAATGCGCCTTCGGATTTCGCTGCTTACGTTGTTGTCCGAAGTTACGATCGTGCCAAGGTAGCAAAGCTCCTCTACTACCTCGAGATCGTCGCCGTCAACTAATACTCTGCTTCCGAGTCGTGCTCTATCACGGTCAGAGCCTCCAGGAAGCAGGTGATCCTCAAACCAATCCTATCGGCCTCGCGTTTCAGTCGGGTGTACGCTTCGCACACCGTCGCAGATGTTCGCCCGATGATATCGATGTCAGAGACCGGGTGAAAATCGTGCCTAGGATGTCGAAGCCTGCGCTTCGCATGACATCTTCCAGAGCGATGTTAGACTCTTTTACGTAGACATTTCGAATAGTTAGCACAAGTTCTGCGATCGTGTTGGCGAAAACATGCTGTACGCAATGTCCAATCGATATCCTTCCAGATTTTGGACTACAAGTTGTTATTCCTTACGAGTTTGAGATGGTGATTTCTCATGGTTCGTTCAACATGGTACCCTAATCTTGTTTCTTTTCCCACGAATATCTGAGCGACTGGAAGTATTGACAGTTTACAAGAACAGTTTTCGCTCCATTTTGTCTCGTAACCTGCATCATTAGACATTTTGATGTTTAGTCTGTCTTTCGAACATGAGATTCTGTTCTTGTATGATTTTTGTATAAAACTCCGACTCCACTAGAAACTGATTCTTAGTGATTCGAAGCAAAACTCAGTCGCCAGTCGCTAAAACGTCTAATAAAACGCCACTCTTATTACCTGTAGTAATTAGTCAAAAGCCTTTAAAAATGACAGGAAAAAGCCACAAGTATCCTTTTATTTGGGGCGAAGGCAATGAAAACTGACCCAGATCATTGCTAAATGGTACTAAACTGTCACCAATCGATCATTTATTAATCATTGAAGAGAGTGCTCGATTTTAGCAGAAAACACAGCCACACACACACACACACACACACACACACACACACACACACCCGGATGTACTTTTTCGCTTTACCCTTCGCCTCTTGTACTACGTCTTCTCCTCTCCACTCACGCAAACGGTTAAAAGCTGTATGGGATGGAGATGGATGGTTCTCATAATTTATCACCTCATCGTGAACAACGTACCAGAGCAACAGCAGCAGCAGCAGCAGCATCTGAGCATTAGAGGTTCCGATGCACTTCGAAACCGGTTCAGGTCGACATTTTGCAAAACATCGTCACCAACCAACGCATACCCGTACCTCGCTGACATGCCGCCGGATGGCAGATGGACGATGGGTTTCGTGATGGAGATCCATTACACTCTACCGACGGTTCGCAATCGTACCGGTGCCGGATCAGACGTTCTTCAAATGAATGCCGGTGCGGTTTGAGGTTGATTTGAGTGGCCTATTACAAAACGGACACCGTTTGCGAAATGGGACGGTCCGATGGCCGGGAGGAAATAAAATGAAATGGATGCCCGAACCGACCGGGTTGGATCGTTTGGTCTTTGTTGTTTTTGTGTGTGTGTGTGTGTGTTGCTGCTTGAACCGAATGCTCAACTCCATCTCGTTGCATATTGAAGCTGGACGGTATTATTCTTACTGATGTCCTTTGCGCACCGACTGCATTGTTCACCGTGCGTCTGTGTGTGTGTGTGTGTGTGTGTGTTTGTGCTGCTGATGTGCTCCGGGCACAGACGATACCGTCGATACCTGGCAGAAACAACGGGAAGATACAGGCCGGGCGGCTGATCGGTTCAGTACTTCGATGTGAATGGGCCCATGTGCTGGCAGTGGCTATTTCTGCTCGCACACTGTATCGATCCGGCTGATGCAAAGATGCCGCTCGGGAGCGGTTAAACCAAATGTTATTTTATTAAACGCCAAAACAAAACCCGTTTCCGATGCATGAGCTGATCATGGTTGTAGCTGTCAAACATAAAACCATTTTAAAAACGCACAGTGAACAACAAAAATACATATTTAGGGAAATGAGTGTGCATTTTCGATCTGTTTTTCCCCTGGAAGCTTAAATGAATGATTTAAAATTGTCTATCGAATAGTCTAATTAATAAATGATTTTCAAAGAAAGTTTTATTTCACAAAAAATTATTTCTTTAATTAAAATAATAAAAAAATGCTATAATGGAGACGCCCAGTAGTTCATGATTCCAGACTATTGAAGGAGAGCTTGATGCTTTAAGTTTTAGTGTATTTTTACTATTTTCTTATTGAAAATTGATCTTTGAAGCGAAAAATTTTACATCTCTACCAGGTTTCTTTTTTGATGTCAGTATCTTAAAAAATTACTCACTTCCATTTTTTGAATAATTTATTGGAATTTTGTTTTATAATACGTTTATTATTGTGAATATTTGACATGTTTATTCAAGCAGTTTTCAGAAAATATCAAATAAGCAAAAGCACCTTAAAATTTTTGTGTGACTTTACACCCACTAAATGACCACAGTTACTCCCCTATCTTGCCCTCAACAGCGATATGGAAAACGATAAATTTTGAGTGAAATTGCGCCCAGTAACTTCTCAGTATTCATAGAAAAAAAAGCACAAAACAACAGGAAAACAAACCTCCACCGCCCGAGCAAACAAAGACACATCACCGCTGTGTATTGGTGTTTTGCATCTATCCCGCACGTTGGTTGTTAAACGAAATGGAAAGCAATTAAAACCCGTCTGTCTACTACGTGTGGACAGCAGTACAGTGCTGAATAATAGAAATGGTTTCGGGTAAATCCTAACAGCCCCGTTACCGGTGCAACAAAATTATTGTTTTCTCGCACATTGCCTTCAGAGTGAACGGAAACGATCATGAAGGTCTTTAAATGTTATTGCTTTGCGCTGCAGGTCGCATTACTTTTGTGACCAAAATGAGTATACACAGATCATGATTTATGTTTTATCCGCTTTTAACGGGTTTTGTGACACAGGCTTTGGTTTAGAAACGTTTTACAGTGACTAAAATGTTAAAAGGTGATGGAATTGGTTTTTAAATCCTGTGCACCAGCTTTAGGTCTCGAAAACAACAACAAAATGAACATACCGTATCGTTTGGTGCAGTTTAAAACGTTTTGTTGCTTTTTCTTTGCACGTTGTAGAGCAATTGTCGGGTTCGTCGCTTAAACGCTCGTTGCACGATTTTTTTTTAAATAACGCAGAATACAGAACGACGAACCTTTCAACGCAACTGATGACTGGCAGCAAATGGGCTCAAAAACGCAACACCTTTGAGATCGTTTTTGCCATCCAGAAGGCCATCGTGGTGAGTGTTTTGTGGTGCACGTGGTAGACATTTTTACATTTTTATCAAAGGAGGAATTAGAAAATATTTAGTTACATTAGTTTTATTAGCAATGCTCTCTTTTTCTTTTCACCAGAATATTTGCTTTCTTTTTCCTTTCTTCACACAATCAACTCTATAAATAAGTTTCATTTACTTTACCACTCCATTTACTGTTTAAGTTATAGTCTTCACATTGTCTTTTATGCTTTGTTATAGTCTTAACATATTTAAAGTATTTAGATAAAATATTTTCACACGGCAAGACCATAAATTAACCACCTGGACCACTGATTTCGTAGTAAAGCTTGACTATCCAACTATAACTATAGGTATCTATAAGTCTTGTGAGTCATTAGCTGGCCAGCATCATCTAACAGGTCGTTAACCTAAGAAGGCGAAGATGAAAAGCAGAGGAAGGAGAGTAAAGCTAATAATGAATAAAAAGATGCTCAATATAAAGAAAAAGAAAGAAAAAGAAAGCAAAATAAAAAGACGAAGATGAAGCAAAAGAAGTATAAAAAGCCAAAGTAAGATAAAGAGAAAAACTAGCAAAAGTCGAAGAAGACGATAAAGATAAAAAAAAGCATTAGAAATCGACTGTGTGGAACAGGAGAAAGAAGCCCATGAATATTTAGAGGAAAAAGGAGGAAAGGAAAAAAAGGAAGAAGAGTATGAAGAAGACTATGAAGACGAATAACAAGAAGAAGAAAATATAGAAAAGGAATAGAAAATAAAAAAAAAATAATGTAATCATAAAAAAATACAAGAGAAGAAAAAATTAAGAAGTAAAAGAACCAGAAACAAACAGAAGAAGATTTAGAAGCTGTTTAATTGTTCAAATTGTTATGTTCTCCCTTGTTTTTCTTTTCCAATCATCACACGTAAAATCGGGAATGTTTGATCTTGTATAATTTTCTCCTGAGCTCTCCGATACGCAAGCAACCCGTGGCATGTTTATTATGTACAACTGCAATTCTGCAAATACATATAGACTCTCGTGCACGCTGACACATACATACCCGCAACCCCTTTTCGGTTTTTTTTTCTATTTCCCTAAGCTTTTGCAACAAACCAAAACGATGTAGAAAAGTGCGTGAAAAGGGAGCGGAAAAACAAGGCGCCAATAAAGTCGCCAAAAACGGGGCTGGGGGTGGAAAAAGGAGAGGTGGGATTAGGGGTGGAAGGAGAAAAAGTTTTTTCCTCGTAACAATGCTGTACTACCTTCTCCTAAGGGGTTTTTTTTTTGTTCTTCCTTTGCACTCACAAAGACGCACGCCCGCGTACACATCGACATGCTCGTGCTCATTCGGGCCGTGATTCGAGTAGGGTGCCGCGCCAAATACGAGTTGTTGCTGGGGTAGGCAGTTTGGTACAATTACCAATGATGGTGGGAGCGCAGAGGAGGGGAGAAATTAGGGGCGGTTTGGGGTGGAGAAAAAAAATGTGACATTCACTCAGCGATGAACAGGCAAAACAAATGCGAACGGCACAAGCAAGATACGCAACACACACACACACAGTCCCGGAAAAAAGGGAACAAGGGAGATGGTTTGCGAAAGCGCAGCAAACATAGGGCGACGTGGCAAATGAACACCATAAGGGGCGCACCCAACGCAGACAATGCTTACACATTGAAAGCACATTTGGAAGCGTCGAGACACAACAAAAGTGACAGAGAAAAACGACATTTCCGTCCTAAAGTGTCGTGGAGGGTGAAGGAAATTGTGAGGGAACGGAAGGTTAGCGAGGGGAAGGTTAAAGATGAAACATACATCCAAAACTCGAGTATCTGTATTGGTGCGATGATAAGACACGGTGCTGTGCGCGAGCAAGCGAGAGAGACCGAGCGAAAGATTGCAATCACAATTCCGCTACGATAATACGTGCCTCATCCGCTCACCTCCATCTTCCCTAGTCTCGGTTCTCTTCCCCATTCGCTCACAAAATGGTGGTTCCTTTTCCGGGTGCATTGCCCGCTTTCCACGCTCCCTCCGCTTTGGTGCGCTCATTAAAGCACTTTTCGTGCTTCGTGCAAAGTGCAAACCGCAAAGGTGTCAATTTTGAGGTTTACGTGGTGTGCCACTTTACAAACCTTCTTACCTCATCCCCCTGCCTTCCCTCTCTCTCTCTCTCTCTCTCTCTCTCTCTCTCTCTTTCTCTCTCCTCCCGCACAATGATGGCGTCACGGTGAGCCGATTATGGTGATGATGGCCCAAAGAACCGATTTCGAAAAGCGCACGAACGAGCGCCGTTCGGCTGGCTAATTTGGAACTTCTTTTTTTTTCTGTCTTCTACCAAGCTTTCATCTAACGCAGCCATCTATTGGCTTAATTTTGTAACCACACAATCACCAACGATAGATGAGTTTGTGTTGCAAAACTGGTTAACTGTGCTGCACATAAATATCACATCATTAAACACGCTGCCCGGCCCGAAACCTTCATCACGACAAAATGAAATGTAATGAAGGTAATAAAGAAAAAAGTTTAACCAATTGTGTGTGTGCGTCAGTGTGCGTGTGTGTGTGTGAATAGCAGCAGCGTCTTGTTTTCCGTAGACTAACGTAAGCAAACGGCCTTACTGTTGAAATCCCTACACTTGCTGGCTGAAGAAACCAGAAACAAAAGCTCTTTACATCAAGCCATCCGGACTGTGTGTGTGTGTATGTGTGTGGAAGTTTGTCTGTATGTGTAGGTGGTGTTTTGTTTTTCGCTTCGTTCGGTGAGGCCAACACACAGTCGTCTGGTCGCTTGGTCTAGCGCACACACGGCTAATACTTTATTGTAACGCATTTCTTCCGCTGCGGCGCTGTTGGCTCATCGCCGAGCGCTGTGTCTAGAGCCGAGGGGGGG
>KZ063769.1:7123-38212 GCA_002091835.1 Anopheles maculatus | reverse complement strand
ATTTGTTTGTGCTCTATTAAAATTATTGAACGAATGTATTGAAGGTTAGGAGGTTTTACTCCTAACTATTTCACTAGTTTAGTTAAGCCAAACATGGCCGGAAATATTCTATTTCTCCTCTCGCCGCGCAAGAGCGCAGCGCCTTGGACGATCTCGTCACGAGCGCTCAAATAACAGCAGGAAGCGTAAACGCGAAACTCGCCAGCGGAAGCGCGTTAGCGAAAGTGGTAATAAGCAACTGGGGAGGGGAGAACAAAACAGAGAACGAGTCACCCTCATTTGTGACTTGCCCCTCGGCGGGCTAGAGAACAAAAACAAAGCGGAACATAACATCTTGGCGTTATTACGTTTTCTTTTTATGGCTGGTCAAAATTTACATAATAGGTTGAACTCGCGACCATAAACTATTCCTTTCATTTGAAGTTAAACTTAAATGACGTTCACCATCGCACCCATTCGTCTTTCGTTTTCGTTCCGATCTTTTGGCGGGTATTGGATGATGCTTGAGCATCACACGGTGGTGCTATGTTTCACTTTCGGCCGGTATGGGTAGCTCCCAAGTGAGGTAAGGTCAGTTTTTATGACATTAGTTTGGGTCGTGGGTAGCATCGGAGGCAGCGGTTTGGATGTCTTCCAGGTCTTGTTCTGGGATAAGAGAGGGCAGCAAGATTTAAATTAGTTCCTGACGTCTATTGCTGGTGGTCCGAGAAATTGTATCTCGGAGCTAGATCGCTTTCATTATCTTTACCTTTTGCATAATATATTTAGAAACCTTCAGCAACGTTATTTGCTTGGCTAATATCGAATGTTCTTGTTGTGCCTATTAGTAGGTCGCAATCTATACTTGTATGTTCTTTCCGGGTTGAACACAATTAAAAAGTCACGGTCGTACAACATATAAAATACAAATATATATATTAACACTATAACGTGACCTAGCCCCTAGCGCACAAGCTCTTTTTTTTTGGTTTATTTATAGAGGCTTTGGGTCTTAGAGAACTCATTCGCCTCTTTACTGCCTGTTGTTATATGTGTGGTACAACTATTGCGAGTGTGGCTTATCTATTACATGTAATTCTTGTATTGGTAAAACGTTGAACGTGCGTTGAACTTAAATTTCTCGGTACTGGTTGCTGATGCATAAAAATCGGATGAGGCGGTTCTGCCGTTGTTTGTCGGATGATAGTATGATAGTTGGCATGTGGTTCGGTGTGTAGTGTATCCATGGCAATCGGTAAGGATGTGACAGACCGTAATGTCGACGCCACAGAAGCTGCAAAGCGGCGGACTGGATCTATCGAGAAGGTAGGAGTGTGTCAGGCGGGTGTGACCGATGCGAAGGCGGGAAAGGACTCGTTGGATGTGGCTGGAATCGAGATCATCTCAAGGTGCTGTGTTGTGCTTGAGAGATGTCTAGGTTGTGCCAGATGGTGTTAGAGTGTTGAGCGACTGTTGCGTTAGTGAAGCGGATGGTGTCTCGGCGTGAAAGAGCGCTGTGTGGTTCGGCTGGACGGAGCCGACCCTCGTTGGCCAGTCGATCGGCATTCTCATTTCCGTCGATTCCGGAATGACCCGGAATCCAACAGAGGGTTATTGCAGGTGATGATGGGATGTCGTCAAGGAGCTGGATGTGGGGGTCTTTGGAGAGGCCGTGTTCGAGGGCGGTCAGAACACTGGCACTGTCGGTGAAGATGACGTTCGGAATGTCGGTCCGAAGTCCTTCTTCGGATGGCAAGTCGGATGGCTATTGCTTCGGCTGAAAAGATAGAAGTATGGTTAGGAAGTTTGATGGCGCAGTTATCGTGGTTGGAATGGATCCCACAGCCGGCTGACACCCGATTAACGGAGCCGTCTGTGAAGATGTGGTGATGGTGCTGGTATTTGGTTTGGATCAGGTGCGTGAAGGTGCTATTGGCGATGTGGCTGCTTTTTCCGGTTCCCCGGAGTAGGTGTTTTAGTTCCCAGTCTATGGTAGGAGTGCGGTGGTACCAGGGACGTATTCCCCGGCGGGTGGGTTGGATGATCGGAGGGAGCTGGTGGTTGGTGAGTTGTTGCAGGACGGTGTTAGCTCTGGTAATGAGGGCAGTTGCGTCGACTCCTTTCTCAAGGATTCGAGCTGCAGCTGCGACAAGTCTATTGGTGATGATGAGTTCAAATGGAAGGAAACCGCTTTCGCAGAGGAGGGAAACGATCGGGCTGGTGACAAATGCACCAGTGGAGTAGCGGATGGCAGTGTGGTAGACGGGAGCTACTCTCTTCTCGAAGATTGCTCTCTCGCGGGAAACAATCTCGATGCCGTAGAGTAGTTTGGGTAGGAGCCAGGCGTTGATGATGCGGTTCAGGGTTGTGCGGGAGGCCCTAGCTTTGCCGGTTCCGAGCATCCGGAACAGGTTCAGCCGGGAGTTGGCTTCCTTCTTAACCCTGTTGGAATGAGGAATAAAAGAAAGGCGTCTATCGAAGGTAACGCCGAGTATGTCGGCTGTCCGAGTGTTAGGTATTGGTGTTTTGTTGTATGTGATGGGTCGTCGGTGTTTGCAGAAAGAGAGTTTGCAGATATGGAGGATTTTGGATTTGGTGTGTGATATTTCATAGCCCGTCCGTCTCGACCACTGCCGAATCTTGTCAACCCCTGTTTGAAGGAGTTTACGAGATTCGCAAGCGGAACGAGACGAAGAGGCCAGGATGATATCGTCTGCATAAAGGAAGGTTTCTATTTCTGAGGGAATGGAGCTAAAAAGAGATTCCATGCTAATAAGGAAGAGGGTAGGGGAGAGAATGGCTCCTTGCGGAACACCATTCTCCAGTGTGTATGGGTTGGATAGTTCGGTTCCTATTAATACTCTAAATGTCCGGTCCGTGAGGAAGCTTTCAATGAACTTGGTTAAAAGTCCACCAAAGCCCCAACGGGACAGTTGTGCAAGGATGGCATGACGCCAGGTCCGGTCAAAAGCTTTAGAAAGGTCAATGATTGCTAGATCTATGTGGTGGTCTCTACTGCTGGCTTTATCTAATAGATCGTCCAGTTTGGCAAAGTACGATTCCGTACCTTTACCACACAGGAACGCATGCTGGTTAGTACTACGGAGATTACGGTCTTCTAGTTCCTGTGTTAATCTACGGTTTACCATCCTTTCCAGCACCTTACCTATGCAGTTAAGGAGCGAGATTGGACGGTAATTGTCTATTTCATTAGAGGATTTTTTAGGTTTAGGGATCGGTACGGTTAGGCTAGATTTCCAATCCGCCGGGATATTCCCGGTGGACCAGATACTATTGTAAATGTTAAGGAGTGTTAGTTTGGCATGTGGGGGAAGATTTTTAAGAAGTGGATAACCTACATTGTCAGGGCCTGAAGATTTGCCCTGACATTTTCTATGGGCCCAGTTTAGTTCTGCTATTGAGAAAGTTCTATTGTATCTATGGTTAGTGGCATCTACTTGGGGAAGGTGGATCTGTTCTGTGGTGAGTTTGCGTCTCCGGAATTGTGGAGAAAAATTGTCTGTAGCCGAAACGTTTGCAAAGTGTTTTGCAAACGCTTCCGGTACTTCATCGGAAGGAATGGTGGAGGTGGGATCGGAGGGTTGCACGCACCCGTTCCGTTCGCTCGCCCGTTTTGAAGTTGAATGTCTCATCCTTGCGACAGGACCGCGATGGCTGCGCCCCCCCCGTAACACCACGTGAACCTGATGACAGCTAGCGTCTGAATGTTATTATCGGTAGAGACGACACAGAGCAGTGTTGTGGCGCACATACTTTTTTCTGTTCATAACATGTACAAATACTGTACATATGTTAGTTAGATTAGAATTAGAATTAGTATTAATGTCTCAACAGAACTCCCGAGCAAGACAGTCAAGTAAAAGAGAGCTTTGCAGAGTGATTCGTAAGTAGAGCAGTGGGCTAGCGAACGCTCCTCATGATCTTCTTATCGGGCGCCGTGACTTTATAGCTTTATCGGTCTTTATTCTACGGTTCTACAGAGGACGCTAGTAACTCTCTACCGTCTTCTAATTTAATTATTAGCAAGGTTTAAAGAGACCTACCTATCAACAAATGCAGAAATCGAAGACTTTGAGCAACAAAATTGAAATTTTCCCCCCGCTTTGCTTCGATCGCTCCCATAGTGAAGCTCACCAACCCAAGGAGTGTGGAATTGGCTGTGTCCTCCCGCGTCCAGAACTGGTTTTATGTTTATGATCGATACCGCCCGAACGTTCACCATAATCTTACAGCGTGCGGCATTTCGAGCGAGAAATTATGTTCAAGCCAAAGCATACCACACAAAAGCCTCGCCGGAGGTTCTAAGCTAAACCGGGATGAATTTTTATCAACCAACCTGCTGTTCTGCACACTGCACAGATTGTTTAAAGCATCTAATCGAATGTCGCCGACGCGTACTGTCGTAAACAGAAGGAAAGGCGGGAGAAAGCGCGCAGAAACACAATCACTTAGCAATCATGCCGATTTCGGAATCCAGCTCGTCACGCAAGATGTTACACACCGGGGCCAGAGATATGTTACTGCTGCTACCCTAGCGCAACCCTTCCTGGCGTACATTACACAGGCAGTATAGATGAGCTGCCGTAGATGGGATGGGCGAGCTTACCGCAGCGCAGCAATTCAATATTCGATTCCACCGCTCGATAACTGCATGTTATTTAGCCACACCCCGGGGACTCGCTGCTTCTGGGGTTCCCGGTAGCGTTTCCCGGACTCGGATGACGCGGTGCGGAATGTTACGATTAGCATACAATTTGCATAAAACCTTGATGGCATTATTGGGAGCAATTAGCTCGGTAGCGCACCGAAGATCTGGAAGCTACCGGCATTGTGGCGTGGCGCAAGAGTTTCCCATCTTCAAAACATCTTCATCATCGTACCGCCCGGGCGTTCCTGGGGGGGGGGGCACGAGAGGTTTTTCTATTAAAGATTACACGGCGAACGAGCCGGTGCGTTACACCGGTACAGCTAATAAAATCTCATCCTGGTTTTGGGGTGGGTAAAGCTCAAACTACACATGGCTGTTTCGTGAGGCATCCCGATTCCGGGTTTCGGAAGGCAAGGGCGCGCCCTAGATTTGCTTCCTTTTTGTGCTCAAATTTTGTGCTGCAGAAATTGTTCGTGCCCCCCCACGCTGCAAGGAAAGATTGATCCCAGGACGCATTACACTGCTCCGGCACGTGACGTTTGGCGACGTAAAAGAAAAAGGATTGTGACGTTGCTGCTGCTACTACACAACGCTAGTGACTGTGGTTTGGTTGTTGCAGGACGAGTACGTAAATGTAGTACGCTTCTAACTCTACGGAGATTATGTTGTGTGTTGAAGCTGTGCGAGGACCCGGACCCGTTAAAAAGTCCAATTTTCGAACGAGATATAGCACCGACAAAGGTGAACCACTTCAGAATGGCCAGCTGTACTCGGTGCTGCGGCAAAAAACTTTATGCTTTATCTCCCCGGGATAAGATATTCGGACAGTTTGGCGAAGTTGTGCTTGCGGGCGTTTGCAAGTTTGCGCGAAACACGCCATCAAACAAACTGGTCGCTCGATAGCGAAATGTAATGTCGGTGTACAAGCAGCAGCAGCAGCAGCAGCAGCAGCAGTAAATGTATGAGATTTGGAGCCTGATGTTTTCCACAAACCATAATGCTTGCAATTCCCAGCATCCCCAATGAACCGAGCTCGGTGCGCTTCTGTGAGCAATACGACATTTAAACCGATATTTGAATCGGGCTCGGAAGTATGAGCATTGATAAGTGGCTTCAAGTGTACCGAATGAGTCACCGAGGTCCGGACTCCGGACAACCGGACGGGAAACCGAACAGGATCCAATTTTTTTTCTTCTGCTGGGGCGCTCAACTTTTGCACCGTGTATCTCTGCGTTGTATTAAATATAGCCGATGTTGATAAAACTCTACAATCGACGCCGGCGGCAAGGTTTTCGGTCGGGATTTTCGGGTCCAGTTTCCGGCGTTTTCCCTGTTCTTTATTTTTTTGTTGTTGCTGTTTGCTGTTTGCTGCTTCCGGGCACATTTCGGCACCAACAACTGTGCAACAAACTGTGTTATACGTTAAGTACTTAGGGTCTTCAACATCTTCAACACACACACACTCACACTACAAAAAAATGGGAAGCTAAAGGTACAAGCGAAAAAAGGTGAAAAAGGCTAGTTTTGATGTTTGAAGGGAAGTGTGGTGGAGGTGCTGGTGAAGGAAGAGGTTGAGCAAAGGAATATTTCGAAGCGTTTCAAAATCGAGCGATAATGAAAGCAAGCTCGGCGATGATGTGATGCTTCCCCGTAGATCGGTTTTAGTCTTTATCTTTACATTTGACTGCCTCCATTTCCCGGTTGGCCCTTTTCCATTTTTCGCCGAGTGTGTGTGTGAGTGTGTTTTTTCTCGGTTAGATTTGGTTATCAGTGCTCAATCTGCTTGTACCCTCGGGGGATATCAGAACACCGTGGGCTTCGTGGTTGTGCCCGAGCGGAAAGCGAAAGCAGGACCGGAATTTTTCCACGAAAGCGATGTAGTTCCCCATATACACCAAGTGGCGTACTTTAACACCGGGTTTTGAGCCTTGGACGGAGAACGATAGAGAGAGAGAGAGATCTGGTAAAATTTCGGGCACGACAACTACTAAAACCAGTTAAGCGTCGAAGACAGTAATTGACAAAAAACTATTTTAATATTCTTAAAAAATAGTGAAGGTTTTATAGATAAAATTAAAGGAAAAATAACAAGAGAAAGCTTGAGCAGGGTATATCCTGATCGTGGACTGCATCGAGGACTACTTTTTCTATTAGACCAACATACAGAGTCCCATGAAACCTATGACGGAGACCATATTCTGGGTACTAGTCAGGTTTTTATAGACTAAAGTCTCCAAGAGTCTTCACCAAACACTTACAGCGTACCAGACAGGGAATTACTTCAGAAATAATAAGTTAAGGTGATTTTGATCCCAAAGGAAACGTCTCGGCACCGCACTCTGACTACTTGGTTAAGGTAGTCTGACGTTCTAGCTTCGCAATGCCCTCAGGCTACTGAAAGAGCTGATGAGACCCTTTCAACATGTATGGCTCTAGAGTAAACTGGTACAAATAAAGGATAGACACACATGTAGTAAGTCGCGACAAATAGGAACTGGGATATCGCGTGAGTTAGCACTGGATGCACTCTATAATTCTTTATACAGTTGAAGAACTTAAGCATGACACCACAGCAGGACGCGAAAATAATCAATTTTGGTGTGAATTCGATGAAGGACTTAAGCTAATCTTCATTAATCTTAATCTTAATACTCACACCTCATCTTAAAGCCGCTCCAGACGTAACGCAAACTAGATTGCAAAATAAAACGCAAAGGCTGGCAGTACTGTCAATTAGCGTTTTACCTGTCATAATCGTGTTGGGGTTGGAGCAGCGAAATCGAAGCACAACTCGAAGTGCAAACGAATGTAAACAAATATTTTGTGTAATTTCGCGAGTAATTCGTCTGAAATAAGTGATATTTACTTCAATCACGTGTTTTTCAACATTTTACGGTATCGAAGTATGGAGAAAATCAAGTAATAATCGAAGTCGTAAGTATAGGAAGACATTAGTGAAGAAAAAAACGAAATCCGGTGAAATGATTCAAGCAGGAACAGTATTGTGTTGGTCAGGAAGTTTTATGGGACTTTCGAATTTGTGTGAGAAACAAATATTATAGTCTATGATGATCTAAGCGAGTCTTCATATTCATGCTAACTTAAGGTTATGATTACTTCTATGGCCTGCATCAGTACGCTTCAAGCCTCTATTACCAATTTGTTATACAATCAAATAAAATCGAACAAAAAAATTGCAGTTGAAAAATGCTCTAAAGTTTGAGCTTTTTTATACAGAGCCTTACTCTATTAAGAACAACTATTAATTGCTAAACTATTCATTCCGGTGTTCTTGGGTTGGAACTTAACCAATTAAATGTCAAGCATCACACCATCAGAGCATCACACCATGCTTTAAGTTGCACAGTTTGTTAAATATTTTAGATTGTTTAGACATTAAGAAATTTTACTTTCCGGTTTTTCAGCCTGTCAAAGAAAGAGGAAAACAAATTATACAATTTACCAGTTGCACAAAGAACACGGGCGTTACAAATCGCTACAACTGTCTTAGCGCGGAATAATAGTGCGCCTAAAAATATGCAATTCGCATTACATGGTAAATAGGATATTAGGGTGTCGACCGCAAAACACGTAACGCTTGAACTACGTTACTGCAGTTTACCTCAAAGTGAACGTTTTTGCCCAAAAAAATCTTTTTTGTACAATAAATCTCAAGAGTCTTCTTCGTATCAGGCGCTACAACCGCTTCGCGGTCTTGGCCTGCTGCAACAATCCTCGATACCGCTCACGGTTTAGCGCCGTCGTCTGCCAATCCATTATCCCGGCCGTTCTGGCGGACGCATCAACGCCATCACTCCATCTGCGTTTGGGCCTACCACGCCTCCTCTGTCCATGTGGACGGCCTAAAAGAACTTTACGGGCTGGGTCGTCCGGTGCCATTCTCATGACATGACCAGCCCACCGGAGCCTGGCGAGCCTAATTCGCTGCACGATGGTGAGTTCACCGTACAGTCCATAGAGCTCGTCATTGTAGCGGCTCCTCCATTGTCCAATCTCAAGACTGGTTTGTTGTTTATTTGCTGTTTACCTGTTTCTATTTCAACTGGATCATATTAAAAAGAAAAGCATGTTACCAAAAAGCTTCTGATGAGAATGTTTTTTCTTTTGTAACAGTCATCGCCTAAAAGTCGTTACATATTCGACTAGCTCTGGCCATCCGTTCGGCTGCGAAACCCGTCGTTTAAGTTTGAGGAAGTTTGCTAATGTCTTAAGCGAATCGTACGAAACGATTTGCAAGGATTTTGGAATGTTAATTGGACATGAAACGTGTGGCTGGGCGACTTAGCGTTCTAAGCGAGTTGAGGTTTCTCCAAAAACTTCCCTGAAAGAATGTGGGCAGGAAGACATGGTTAGGCAACGTTTATCGTGCACTTCCGCTGTGACTTACAGCGTTTATCAAGTCACTTTACGATGTGGACGACAGATTTTGTAAGTCGTGAAATGAAGATTTTCGGCAACACAACCGTCAATTATTGACCAACTATTTCTAATCGGCAGCTACAACCTTATTGTTACGTAGTGATATGTTTGATGCAGGACAGACTATCCGGTTTAGAGTAAAACGAAGTCAAAAAAAGCCGTAAAAGCAGAAGAAGATGCTGCCTTAGACAAGGCAAGCACTAATATAATGTGTGTTCCCTCGAAAAAATAAACTTCCGCAATTAGAAACAAGTCACATAGTTTACTTAACTCCTTTAAAACGTCAATGTTACATGCAGTTGTTTTAATTTGTTTGTCGAGTTCTTATGAAAATATCTTAATTCCTTCAAAGATGTTGAAGAACAAATTTCCTATTTCCTGGTAGCTTATTAGTGACATATAGATCTGTTTCTTGGCCTATGGATCTCTTAAGTCATGCCTGCCATTTCTGGCTTACTAGACTTATTGTTACCGCATAGATGGATAGTCAGTCCTCACTATGGGGGAATGGCCCAGATGAGACTAGAACCCCGGTCCTGCCGTGTGAAGACCGGCGCCGCTGTCGCATCTACCACCGAGACGCCCCATATATAGATATTAGCATCAAAATGTTGTAATACAATCTGACTAAAAAAGGTTTTAATCTTAACAAAAACAAACCCCAACTACAGCAGAGACAGAGAACAATCAGGAATATGAACTCACACTGTGTACAACTACCGAAATGTTTCATTTAATAATGTAACTTGTTGTAACGCTTAAACGCACCATCCATCCGGCAGCACAACTTTAACGGCTAAAAACATGCAACCAAAATCTAAGCGCTAAGCACAAAACCCAATCGGTACCTTGCCGAAGGCTTTCCGGAGGGAGGATAATAAAAACTTAAAAGCACAGTTCCAGTAACAAAGGGAAAATGGGGCGGGATCGAGAAGGAAGCAAACAGGACGGGCCAGCATCCCCCAAAGGGACGGTTAAATGAATTCCCTAGCTGTTTCACTGTTTCACAAATCCATTCGGACACAATTGAGCGATAATAATCACGAGCTAGCAACAGTTTGAGCGGTGTCCGTAGAAAAAAAATATACTTCTTTTTCTACCCGCACACATCCAAAAGCACTGTGGAGTCGGTGTGAGGAAATTTTTGTGGACCGGTGCTGTACTAGTTTAATTTTTTTTTTGCTGGTGAGGGTTTTCCTTTCCCAGGCACACAGTTATGAGGAAGGGATTTTTGGTTGGAAATTTTATTCCTGTCAATTACTGTCTTCGACGCTTAACTGGTTTTAGTAGTTGTCGTGCCCGAAATTTTACCAGAACAAGAAAAGTCGTTTAGTACCTCCGGGGAGATTTTATCTTGCTTTTATTTAACTAATGTCTAACGGAGGACATTCTTGTGGCGATTGCTTGTGTGGCGATAGCTACGACATTAAGCGTTTTATTTATTTACGCCTAAAACTATGCAATTTGTTGTTTCCTTCGTAACCTTCTTGCTGGCTATTCTGTCAAACTGCAACAGAGCAACAAACTGCTGGCAGCAAGTACGGCTGTATCAAAGAATCGTTTAAAGTTAGCATAAAAAGCTTTATTTTATCAGAGTTATGCAACCAAACGACATGAACTGCTTTTGTTTCACTGTGAGAAACAAACAACGTGATGGACAGAAGTAATGTAAAAATAAATACTGAACTGTGGCTATAGCTAAGTGTTAGCAGTGTGTAACTGTTTGGGCGGAGACAAGAAAATGTTGAAAGTGTAAAATAACGCCATCACCTCGATGCCAAACGAAAAAAAACAGCGAAGCAAAAGCTACAGAAGCAGCATCCAGCGCGTAACAGCGAAACGATATCGAACAACAAGCAGCTTTCCCGTCAACGCCGTAAGTGTCGAACGCGCTTCCGGTACGTTGGAATAATGTCACACGAGCGTGTGTGTGTGTGTGTGTGGCAATAAAATTTTATTTACAGATGTCCCCACTCTATGTATGGTACGTTAGAAAGGGCGTACAAAGACACGCCGTAACGTCGTGACCATCGTTTCCAAATTCGGATGTAACTTTTTCGCTCGCACCGTGGCATGTTATTTTATTTTGTATCTTGCGTATCGAGCAGCCGAGGGTTTGGGCAGAAAACGGGGAAAACATTCGCACAGCAGCGGGAAACAGTAAAACGTGCACGATGCGACTTTCAAATGGCTTGTAACAGCAGAAAACGGAGGCCTCGAAGGCGTGCGACATCGATTTGCGGCGTTTGCGTCGGTGGAGTTGGCAGCGTACGTGCTTAAAGCGCAATATCTTGGGAGGCGAAAATATGGTTTAGGAAGCGTAACAAAAACACGAACCCGCACACACACACAATCGCTACCGACATAGTCTACGCATCCTTTCGGAGGTTTCGTAGCAAGGAAGCCATGGTATGATAAGAAGATTTGACCAGGGGCTGGATACACAAGCTGGAGCGTACTACTGTGTGAGCGTAGCCGTACAATTGGTACGCAAAATATCCGCAAGTTGGCGCAACGCTCGGACGGTGTTGTACCGAACACACACACACCTTCAACCAGGGTCAGCCCAGGTTGGAATATGAGCCGCTAATCGGGATGATTGGGCGATTTGATTTTACGCCGAAAACCACCACCCGAAAACATTACTACAATTGTTGAGGTTTAGTGTGGTGTGTGCGTTTGTTTGTTTCGCTGTCGGGGGGGGAAATTGTTATTAGAGACTTCATGGTTCCGGTACCGGTTTCGCGCGCACTAGCTGCTAATTAGATTCCTAGCGCCCTTCTTCGTAATCGTGCAGAAAGTTGGCTCCTGTTTTCCCAATCGGGAAGGTGTGGGCGGGGTGAAGGAAAAGCAGGGGATGGACTTGCAACAGTTTGCTGGAACGTTTCAATTAGCTCGCTCGTTGCGGTCCGGTGAAATGGAAAGCGAATAATTGGCGATGCCGAGAGAGAGCGAGTGCCGAGGCCGTATCCGATTGCAGTATCTGGCGCATCTTTTACCGAAGAAATAGGTCCAGCGGCTATTCTAGAACTGCAGCCTGCAACGATTTTGTGTGGGGTGAGTTCTGCAAATTAGGGTAAATAGTGCAGTTGGTTGAAGCGTTAAAGCGATTCTACTGAGCTACTGGTGTGAGGGTTATCAACGTGTTGCTTTTGGAATATTCTCAATGTTTTGGTACCTTAACAAGATGTAAAAACATCCGATTCATTTCATGTGTACAGTACCTACCTGAAGTTTGCTTACAAGAAAAAGTGTTGTCTCCCGGAAGGACCAGGAACTCTGCAACAACCTCATTATGAAGCTACCTTTCCACGAGTGGACCATTTCTGGAGCACAGTAATTAAAGCTTTGAAGTACACGCAAACATTACGGAGTTTGTCTTTCCTAGCCTAATATACTTAACTGACTGAAAAGAGCCCAAGAAGTCCGTTTAGGGACCAAAGTCTCTACAAACCAATATTCCCCGATCTAATACTGCATGTTGAAGATGAAGACTGCTTGCGTTATGGTCTAGTGGACTTCTCCAAGGACTTCACCTTCTTCTTCTTCTTCTTTGGCACTACAATCTCTGTAGGTCTTGGCCTGCTAGCAATTGCTAGCTCTCTGTGTCTTAGTTATACCCGTAGCTGGATAGTCAGTCCTGCACTACCACAGTCGCCGGCATTCGAACCCCGGTCCTGCCGTGTGAAGACCGGCGCCGCTATCGTATATACCACCGGGCCGCCCTAGGACTTCACCATACGCTAGAAAAACATTCTCCAGGAAACTACATTTGGGTCACTGAAACCACCTCCCTTTTATTGTCAAAGGGCTTCAACATGTCTTTAACTTCAATTGACAAAAGATATGACCTAGAAAGGAGTTGGCTCAAGGTGTACCCTAATGTCCTTAAGGTACGATTAGCGATAAGCGATATAAAAGCATTCCACAATCCGATAAGAAATTGTGTAATTATGTATCTTGAAAAGAAGAAACGACTCCCCAATTCTTCTACGTCAACCCGCCGAATAATGGCGAAACGGAAAGTAATTTCGTTCCATTAACAAAAAAAAAATGATTTAGCAACCAATCAACGATACCTTAAGTCACATTAAACGTCAAGAAAAAGATCAAAAAAAACTTCCAATTTGATAGACAACTTTACCTGAGCAAACAGCGATAACGCAACGGATGGCATTCCACGCGATCTGTTGTTATATTCTAGTGACACCGTACCAATGAAGGGACCTTTCATCGTTCATTCAAGAATTAGACACCGCTTGGAAGTTCTCAAGTCAACTGATGATGGTGCGGCACCCGGTCCAGCATTTCCGAAATCGATTTGAATCATTCGTCAAGTCCAGATATTTGGGACCGATTAATGGTGAAAGTCGCACAGCACAGCATCTTGTATAGTGTTGGTGTGTGTGTGTGTGTGTGTGTGTGTGTAGAGGGTGTATCATCGCCCGGGCCCTTGCTGTCAGCCCGTGGATCAAGCGAACAAACAAGCTTGACAGGTTCTCGTGATAACTACCAAATCGCACACGCCTTCCCGACGCGTGTACCGTGATGATTAAGGTAGCTTTTGGATAGAGAGAGAGAGAGAGAAGAGAGAGAGAAAAAAAAACGCAAGGATCTACACTGCACCGGTGGCCGGTGAAGTTGTGGCGGTTGGTAGGGCGTTGGTTGGAAGCGTTCGCTTCTACGCGATTGGTTTCTGTCTATTTGTTTAGTCATCAGACAGTTTCGGGCTCGGAAGCTCTCGGCTCTCGTTCTTGCGAAACCGCACCGCTCCGCGAGATCCTGGGCGGCGAGAACACGATAATTAAAACTACGATGATTTATTGCTGGCGTGGTCGCGAAATCGCGAAATCTCGTGACGACTTACCGCCGGCGAGCTCTCCTTGGTGCTTTCGGCGCCGGTTTTGTAAAGGTAGCTTCAATTTTTGACATCTTTGCGCCCGCATGATGTGCAACCTTGTGTCGATGTGTTTGATCCCGGGCCCTGTGTAGAGGGAGCTGCCTAGCAGCGATGGGAGCAAATACGCCCGGCCCAACAATGCTTTCCGAAAGCATGTGGAGCGATGGTATCGGTTTGTAATAAATAAAATATGACTTGCCAGGGTACACGCATCGGCACGAGTACAAAGGCTGAGATAGATTCGCTTTAATTATTCAAACACCTAGCGTACGGTAGGATACGCATTCGGAAAAGCATACCGAGCCCGGTCTTCGAATTGTGCCACACGAGCGAGCGGTTTTCATTGCCGTACGGTACACAAAACCGCACCCAAGACAGCATCTCGGGGCTCGCCTGCCTGCGGTTCTCTTCATCCGGCGCTACCACAGGGCCGCACCATTACATCCTGATTTTCGACCGACCGATCGGACCGGTTCAAACGTTGTTAGCGAACGATCGGAGATCCGCACGATGACGGTGGATGTTCTCCGCAGTGGTTTTGCAGGGGTACACCCCTCCCCCCAACTCCCCAGTCCTCAACGCCTCAAATATTGACATTGCGTTGATAAATGATCTGGCCATTGCATTCGGATGGGGTCGGTTTTTGGTCGGTTGGTCATCAGAACAAATGCCCGAATGAGCACCCAGCGTAGCTCGATTCGAGTTGAACTTTTGGGAGAAAGCGCAAGAAGAGGAAGTGCTGGGAAAGGCAACACGGGACAGGAAAAACTGAGCGTACAATCATTTGCGAGGGACCAAATACATAGACGATGGGGAAATATGTGTCGGGCGTTGGATAAAAGAAATGGAATAATCGAAGTCGTAAGTATAGGAAGACATTAGTGAAGAAAAAAACGAAATCCGGTGAAATGATTCAAGCAGGAACAGTATTGTGTTGGTCAGGAAGTTTTATGGGACTTTCGAATTTGTGTGAGAAACCCACTTTGGGTTGGAAAATGAAGTTATGGGAAAAATTGAATATCAGTGCACAATTCCAAAACCATTGCAAATGAGCGTGGACACAGACTTTCCTATTATTGGTGAAAGTCACCTCAAGAACTTTGATCGGTTCAATAGTGGACCTTGAGTGAGCTTTCCTACACAGTATTAGCTAAGCATGCTCTGTAGTATTAGTGAGAGATTTTCTGTAATTGCAGAAATATTTACTTGAACGTCAGTTGCCTGTTGAAGAGTACATTACACGCAGTGAGGTGAGTAATTTGAATGTTACCATTCAATAAAATTAGTAGATTAGATTCTACAGGTTCCGGTGGAGATGGACAGGTTTCTGAAAGTTCTAGTGTGTCGGACGTTGGATAAAAGAAATGGAATAATCGAAGTCGTAAGTATAGGAAGACATTAGTGAAGAAAAAAACGAAATCCGGTGAAATGATTCAAGCAGGAACAGTATTGTGTTGGTCAGGAAGTTTTATGGGACTTTCGAATTTGTGTGAGAAACCCACTTTGGGTTGGAAAATGAAGTTATGGGAAAAATTGAATATCAGTGCACAATTCCAAAACCATTGCAAATGAGCGTGGACACAGACTTTCCTATTATTGGTGAAAGTCACCTCAAGAACTTTGATCGGTTCAATAGTGGACCTTGAGTGAGCTTTCCTACACAGTATTAGCTAAGCATGCTCTGTAGTATTAGTGAGAGATTTTCTGTAATTGCAGAAATATTTACTTGAACGTCAGTTGCCTGTTGAAGAGTACATTACACGCAGTGAGGTGAGTAATTTGAATGTTACCATTCAATAAAATTAGTAGATTAGATTCTACAGGTTCCGGTGGAGATGGACAGGTTTCTGAAAGTTCTAGACCCAGGATGAGATTTAGTGTTGGTGTTGATGGTGTCTGTCAGACTCAAACGGGATATTGGATACAGAGAGCAATATCGAGGATTACTAGAACATAAAATACTTCGTGAAGCATACTTAGTCTTGGTCTTAGATTCGTAGGTAGAATCGCCAGAGCTGACTCTCTTCAGAAAGCAGGATCCTCATGCCATGAGTGTTTAGAGGGTCTAGATATCCGTGTGAACGGAATTTATTTCTTAGGGGTCTCCAATTTTAATTGCTGCTTCGGGACTTCTAGAGGCTTGATCTGCCACTGAGATAGAGGTCTGGAGATTTGTTGCTCAGTAAAGTTTACAACCTCGAGAGGTCTTGGCCTGCTATTATTGGTTACATTCTAGGCAGTGAGGTGAGTAATTTGGATGATAGCATTCAATAAAATTAGTGGATTATTCGACAGGTTCCGGTGGAGTGTTCTTGACCCAGGATGAAATGTAGTGATGGTGTTGATGGTGTCTGTCAGACTCAAACGGGATATTGGATACCGAGAGCGATATCGAGGATTGCTAGAACATAAAATACTTCGTGAATCATACTTAGTCTTGGTCTTAGATTCGGAGGTAGAAGCGCCAGAGGTGACGCTCATCAGAAAGCAGGATCCCCATGCCATGAGTGTTTAGAGGGCCTCGATATCCGTGTGGACGGAATTGATTTCTTAGGGGTCTCCAATTTTAATAGCTACTTCGGGCCTTCTGGAGACTTGATCTGCCACTGAGATGTTCAGAAAAGCTTACAACCTCGAGAGGTCTTGGGCCTGCTATTACTGGCTATGAAGCAGTAAGTAAGTAAGGAAAATCAAGGAAAACTTCGCCCCCCCACCTTGAATGAAATGAATGGAATGAAAACTAAATATAGTTTTCAGTTTTTCTTTGGCTGCCAAAGAAAGACCAACTGTGTTACAAAATACAAGAATCCTGTATGAACGTGCCTTTCAATAAGTCGAACAATTGGGCCATATTACTCTACTTTTAAAGACGAACCGTATATGATTAGTAGATAATAAAATATGTACAGATCGTTTCGAGTTGTTCTTTGTTTTTTGGCGAGAGTCTTCCAAGTAGTAGTAATGCATTGAAAGTATTGTTATCTGAGCTGTTTGTTCCTTGACAACGCACTAGCTCTGGACAGTAGTTTTATAAATCTGTTTGTTGGCATCGAATAATCCAGCGAAGAATATACTTCAAGAGTTTAGAAGCAGTCAAACTGTTGTAAAAATGTAGTTTTAATTGACGCTTGGAACATTTGAAGCGGCTTTATCCCCGACAGGTCCAACCAGTACCATCAATGCAGTAAAGCGAGTAACGGATGAGCCGGATATTTTTGGAAGCTCCCGAATGATTACCTTCTTCAAAGCCCGGTACGAGCAACACCCGAGTGGAGTGTAACGTTTGCAGGATGTTTGCATCACACACTTGACCCCTGTGCAGGTTCCCGTTGGCGGTACCGTGTGCAGCAAGTAACGGTTGGATAAAATGCTCTCCCCCAACCAACGCTTGGTTGACATTCGAATCACACACACACACACACACACACACACACACACACTCTTCCAAACAAGTGGCCCACGAACGAGGCGTGCAAGAAAAAGCACACACACACACACACACACACACACACACACACACACACATGGGATATAGAGAGATGCGCCTGTAAGGTATGCAAGCATCACGACATCATCGCGGAGTTACATCGAAAGGATCCACTTATAGTGGGGGGGGTTGATGGCTTGTTGGTAGCACGGCCAACGGAAGTAATGATGAGTGACAAGCCAAACAAACGGTGGACATTGTTTGGCCGGCATGGCAAACGGTGTATGCCCGGCAGTGTGGCACAGCACACCGTCCTCAAACGCTTCATTTCGGTGCACTTGAACAGACAGGGTGATGCAGGCCCAGGTGTCGCCGCTCTTGCTTGCGCTCAAGTGCCAGGTTTAAGCAACGAGAGAACCTTTCGCTGGGATCAGTCCTTGCGGGCCAACCGTATGTGTGTGTGTGTGTGTGTGCAACCTGTTGTAAAGCTGTACCAAGCTGTTGCCTGAAGTGTTTTGGGCAAAAACCCGACACCAACATGCACACACGCCGGGAACACATCGTTTACACGTGAAGATTTCGGGTACAATGGATGGCAACGTCACCCGAAACGCGCGGGTTTTTGTTTGCTTTAATTAATAGAAAATAGTGCCACCGGTGTGCGTTTTTCCTGCCGTCCCGAAACCGCGTCCGCACCGTCGCTTTCCTAAACGCAGCGTAATTAATGACAGGAACAATGGTTTCCTATCGTTCCGTCGCGCGACCAGTTGGATCAAGCTGAATGGAAAGAAGCGTTTAAGTGTCTTTCTCGCCGGGGTTTTTGTTTTTTTTCCGGGGAACTAGTGCAGGACCGGTACCGTTTCGCACCGTTCGATGGCAGAAACCGCGACTCGGGAACGCGACTGCCCGACTACCGATGATGCCTGAGGTCTTTCAAATGGGGTTTTTACATTCAATAGCTCCGAGGACCTACAGAGACCGAGTGTGTGTGTGTGTGTGTGCAGGGAATGAAAGTTTCAATTATTTAATCAAGCAGGGGTACGAGCTGACACATATCGCGGGTGTTGGAAAGGACCAACAGGGACTGCGGAGTTCGGGTTGTGATGTATTCTTCTGGTGCTCCGAAGCGATCGCTTCTACCGAAAGCGATGGGACAGTTATTCATCGCTAGCGATTAGTTACTTGGCGTTACACACCACTCGGGATCCGGCAGCAACTTCCCGGCAATCGTTGGCAACGCTAGCAAACAGCGGCGAAACCTTCCAGAAAAGCTAAAATAGATTTCGTGACTATACCGAGCGCAAGTCGCCGTTCGGGTTCTCTCGCATTTTCATCACCTTTAACCTTTCAGGTCAACTTAGCTAACTTCAACAACAACAACAAAAAAACTCCTACTCTGCGAGGTTTCTCTGTGTTTCTTGTGTTTTTTTGTTGTAGTTGGGGGAAAAAAAGACGAAAAACCTGGTTGAACCTTACCGAGCACTGTAGCCCGAAGAGTGAGATAATTGATAACGAGTTCAGCGTTCCTGGACGGGGGTCGTCCGCAACCTGTTCAATGGTCGGCTACTACTGCGCCGAGGCTCGCTGTACCAGCACGGTGTAGAATTAAGTTAAAGGGGTTCTGTAACCTCCCCTGTTCTGCATCCCAACAACACACCTCCCATTTCTACGAGCGAGAGAAAGAGAGAGGGAGAGAGAGAGAGAATAATTTATCCGCGTACCTCAATATCTCGTCCCCCAAATAGTCTCCGGTCCTCGAGAGAGCCGGGGGGTTTTTTTTGTTGTTGCTGTTGCTCGATCCCGTTGAATGGTGGTCGTCCGGATGAATTACTTTCCAACGGAATCGTCCATTTGTACCCGTGGGCGCCATGTTGTGCCTGTGTGTGGTGTTGCTGAAAGGGCCCTAAAACCCGACACAGTCGGTCGGTGTGTTGGTGTGAAAAATGACCCCCAACCTATTAATTGAGCATCAAAGTTCGGGGTAGATTTGGTCCGGGGAAGGCTTTTGGGATGTTTCTGCGGCGGTAAGTAGAGATTAAAAACGGCAGATTGAACAAGACACCGGTCAGGGATTCTCCGCGTCCCGATTGCTCTGGTTCTGGTTAAATTGGTGTAAATTAAAACCGTTCGAAAGGACAAAACCAAGAACACCTTCCTCCCAACAACAACAAAAAAGACCCCTCAGAAGAACGAGAATTTGGTCACGAAGTAGGTTGTGCTGTTGTGTGGAGCGAGCGCTAACGAGAATGGCATGATTACTGTTGACCGATCATGTCCGGTGTTGCTGGTAGAGGACCTGGTAGCGGTCCAATTAAAAAATGAAATTAAATCCTTAAGTCTCCGCCAGTCCTTCCGGTTAAGTTAAGGCAAAATTGGGAACGTGTAGCAGTACGCGGTGGTCCTCGCCGAAGGTAAGCAACAGTAAATTAATCTCTGTACCACTGTACGAAGTATTTGTTTTGCTACGGGTTTAATGTGTTGTTGCTACTGTTCCCGTTGTCGTTAAGCTGTCGGGTCTGTCTGTGTTTCGTGTGTGCGTTCCCGTAGTACACGGACAACAGAGTCGTAGCCGGGACACACACACACCCACCCAATGCCGCTCACGTTCGATTTGTAAAGTAGGCCCGTGGAAGTTTCGGACCTGGTACGTGCTTTTGCCAGTTCGCACCGTCCACAGTCGGGAGCGGTAAACTGCAGTAAACATGAAAACAGTGCCACAGAGCGTTTCCCGTGCGCACTGGACCCTGTTGAAGCTGCAACTGTTGAAACTGTCCCACGGGGTGCCGGCAGGGTAGAGTCCGGACGAATGTTCGACTGCTCGAGTGGAGTTCACAGTGGTTTGTGTGGCCGAAAACGTGGCACCACGCACAGAACACGTCCACGGGTCCAGGCTCAGCAACTGCTGCTGTCGACATTCGTGCCGTACGTGTGCGTGAGCGAGAGAAAATGGCGTTTTTACACACCGGCTTACTCGGGCCGGATCTCAGACAACGATCAGATAAGCATGTGTGTGTGTGGTACCCGTGTGAGTAAATTAATTTGTACGATACGATAGATACAGATTGCTCCCGCATACATCCGGGCACCACGGGGTTTTTGGAGTTTTGCGTAGTTGGGTGGCGAAAAGTTGTTCCTTGTCCAGGGTACAACGATTGCTGCAATCGACGGCATATTTTGCGGACGAATATTGGGTGGTCGGACTGGGCTCCAGTATACGCTGGTGGGAACCGAACCCGGTTATGATGTCATTAGGGGATCGTTAGTGGTAAGTTTGGAGGATGAATTTTAAGGCGATGGGTGTGTGATCACGAACCCTGAAACTCCGGCCAGCTTTTTGCAGACCGTTGCGGAGTGTGGCGGCCGTTGGTGCTGTGGTTGCGTCTGCCGAACTTACCCGGTAATGCCCGTTCCCGTATGGTCGTAATTAATTTCGTTTTTAGCAAATTAAACAATGAAACAAATCCATTGGGCCGGTACAAAGCCACACACACACTCGCTCACAAAGCCACCATATTCTTCACCCATTTTGGAAACGAGACAGGGTCGTGCTTGAAACGTTCGGTTTAGTTTTATTGTTTTGCTAGCCGCAACCGTACACGCTACTGCCCGGAAGTTCTGGATGTGTTTGTTAGAGTTACTTTGATTAGTTCTGTACCGGGGTACCGACAAATTGCTTTTTCGAAAAACAGAGATCGATTTCTGAGCAGCAGCGGGTGCGACGCCCCCGCACGCCAATCGATCGCTTCTCATTACATGTGCTCGCTTTAGCGCATCGTTTGTTTTGCATAACGAGAACACAGGGCCCCCGTTTTGGGAGATTTCTCACTAGGATGCCCTTCAATTAACCGTCGCGATTAGAAGGGAACCGTGCTGAAGGTAACAATTGTTCGTTGTCGCCTATCGGCTACAAAAAAAAAAAAAACAGTTTCATTAACAACCTGCTCCGTACATTGCGAGGTGCCTAAAGTCTACAGGAAAGCGCAACACAAAACAACAACATCCAGGCCAGGTTGTGACAGGAGTCACAAAATATATATATATATCCTCGCTAATGGTTGGCGTCTAACGTTACCCGGCTGTGCATCGATAAAGCAGCACTATAATGATGCGGCGATGGTGCCAAGACGACGTTACACCAGCCAGTGACAACGATGGTCCTCCGGACGTTAATTTAATCACGCCCAAGCTGCGCCCAACCAACGTAACCGTCTTACAAGCAAAGGCCACACCAGCCAGCCAGCGTTCGCGTGTGCGACGAAACAATTGCAAAACAGGGCGCCTACAAGTATGCAATTTGCAGCTCACTCAAATCAATGATTCGTCCGGTGCGAGCTTGTTAAGATGCTACCCAAAACCCGGGCAGACATTGCCGACGGAGGATGTGCTACGCTAATGGCTGATAGTATCGATGAATGCGGACCCATTGCCGGTGCGGTAATGGCTGTTGCCAGTGATTGCCCCAATCAAACCGTAAGCAACACAGTGGTACCGGTGCGGGCGAATTTGATCGTCACGCGGCACGGCAAAGATAGCGCGAGACGCAAAACAGCTGTAAACAGGTGTTGGTGTTTTTGTTTGCTTTGCTTGCTGGTGCACGTTCCGCACTACCGGAAACAAGAATGGTGGAAGCGTTTTTTTTTGTTGTGGATTGCATAATGTTAGGCGCGTGTTGAAATTGATGCACTTTTTTTTCGGTGATACATACATTATTGGTTAACTTTTTAGAGAGAGACCGAGAGCAAAAAAAAAAAAAAAATCATCGCTTATTAATAGTAGCTGTCATCGTTGACGCTTTGTTATACATAAAGTCGATTATTTATACACCGTGTTTCGTTGCACCTGTAGCGCAACAAGCCCTGGATGGATCGTATATCTTTGTTATCGCAAAAAACAAAAAAATATCCAGTCTCTTCGTACCTGGGACCCCCTTAATATCACCCCCCCCCCCCACAATCAGTGGCAGTTACTCATCTACCCGTACCCGCAAATGAGACCGTAGAGATTTGAAAGAAATGTTACCACCGAAACATGTGGAAAGTGTGCATGAATATTTTACAGCACCGACTGTACGGTGCCACAGGTAACCTGTTGGTTATGGGAAACGGCAGCAGGAAGAAAACAATTAAATGGAAAATGTGCTACCACACACACACACGGAGAGGGCGTTGCATTAACGGTGCCACCACTCGGAGTGTGTGCCGCGGATTTTTGGAGATGAGCAAAAGACACCTCCAGCAACCATATGCCAATTTTTCAGTGTGCGCACGTGTGTGTGGTTTTTTTTGGAGCATCCGAAAAATTGAACACGCACACCCTTGCCGGTCGTAAAGCGCCGTACTTCTTATGGCATTTTGTGGCCCCAAAAGTGCGAACGTGTCTTCTGGACGATTCGCTGTGTGTGTGCGCGCGTGTGTGTTTTTAATCGACACCGGGGGAATAATCGTGTACGGGTGGAAAAACGCGCTGACATCACGCGTTCACCGGGAAGACATTACAAGCGCTACTCCATTTTTTGGTTCGTAATCTACGGGTATGGTAAGTATCGGTCACCGGTTCGTACCGCGAGAGTTCCCGTACCGTGTGCCGTTCTGCAAAGATACCACAGACCGAAAGGGGTATCACATTTGTGTGTAATTTTTAACGGTAGAATGAAAGCTTTTGCCATTAGCCTACATTTAGGCGTTACGATTGGAAGGGACGGGGGGAAAGAATGCTATCAAGATGAAGGTGCAGGCAGGAGAAACTTTACAATTTCAGTAGCGTTTTTTTTTGCATTGTAATAATAATTGTATTTCTTATTATTGAAGTACCATCGACACGGTTTACTTTTACGTGCACTCCTAAATTTATGCAACATACAATAAGAAATTACCTTTTTTTCTGGAAAGCGAATGTTTATTCAAAGTCATTAGCGATCGATCGTGTTTATTTTGAAGCAATTACTAAGAAATGGGTCGTTTTGCGAACAACAATTGTAACGAGTTTGCCAATTATGAACGCCAACTTCCTTTATCGATTATTCTGAAGATTATTTTACACAGAACATTTTAATATATATTTAATGGAGACTTCTAACTTGTGCTTCCTGTGGAGTTTTAAGCATGGATAAAAATGTATCTAAACCTGCTGCCCACCGAGGTTATAGTCTTCTAGCTTCAGTTCTATGACGTCGTTAAGATGCTTATGCAACCATGATGTTCAACACGGAAGCAAAACATTCCTTTTAAATAGTGTGTATTTCTGTTTCGATCATCGAAACATCACGTACATACACCAAACAACATAAAATACAAATACACCTAGGCCTACGGCCTTCCCTGACGGGCGTAACCATCGGCCAATAGCGTCTTGGTTTAAACACGCGCATAAACCAAGCGCCCCTTCCAAACGAACCCGAAACGAAACGAATCTTTTACATAGACATATCAATTTTACATATCGGCTCGGCGTGCTCAACGGACGGTGGTTGGCGGCGTCTTCTCCTTTGACCTGGAGTGATAGGTACGAGTGTGTCCGCTCGCAATCGTTCTCCACGATTGAGGGTACTCCTCGTAGGTCGGGCTGTCATTGGGCGCGTAATGGCAACCCCTTCGTCCGGGTTCAGCATAGCCAGGCGCTCACGTTGCTCCTGTCGACGTCTCCGTTGGGCAGCGTTTCGTCGTTCGCGATTAGCATGTCCTGTTGAGCTGCTGCTGTTATCCCAGACGTTACCGCCGCGTTTTCCGATGCCTGGTCTTCCAGCCATCTCAGTTGCAAAAAGCGGCATACCCGCCGTGCCGCTTCTGAAGCTGATTGCCAGGCTTCCGGACATGACAGCATCCAGCCCACCAGTCGCTCAGGTATTACGGCGACACCATTCTCGTCCGTTAGCAGCTGTACACGTACGTCCGCAAATCTCGGGCAATGGAACATCGCGTGTTCGACCGACTCAACGATGTTATTGGCACATGCTGGGCAGGTCGGGGCAATGGCGAAACCCATGACGTGCAGGTACTCTCGGAAGAATCCGTGTCCCGAGAGCACCTGACTAAGGCGGAATCCCACCTCTCCATGTGTCCGACCTACCCAGCCCGCTATGTCTGGCAGCACGCGGTGAGCCCAATGGACGAAACGGCTCGCCGACGGTTGATCCACTTCCTTCCACTTCCACTTCCACTTCACGTGTGGCTTCCACGAAAGGTGGTCGTGAAGCATGACCCCGAGGTAGCGATTTGCAGTCTTCGACCGGACCTCCACTCCATTGATGGATACGGGTACCTCTGGGTGGCCCCTTCTGAGACTGGAGATGAGGACGATCTCCGTCTTCTCAGGGGCCAACTGCAAACGGTGGTGCTCCATCCATCCTGAGACAGCTGCAACCGCCTCCTCCGCTACGCTAGCCGCCTCCTTCGGTGTACATCATCTCGCCAGTACTGCTAAATCATCTGCGAAGCCGATAATCGATGCTCCTTCCGGCAGCTGCACGCTCAACACGCCGTCGTACAGGATATTCCATAGAGTGGGACCGAGGATGGATCCCTGCGGAGCTCCTGCCATTACTCGGCGTGTTTCCGTGACCGGAGCTCGTGTCGTACGTGAGCTCACGGTCCCGGAAGTACTCCTGTAGGATGCTGAGCAGTCCTGCCGATACTCCCTTTGCGTGCAGCGCCTGTGCGATGGCCTGCCAGTCCGCGTCGAGCGCGACAACAAGCAGACAGCGCTTGTCACGCCGGTTGGTGCGCCCAAAACTCATGGCGGATCGGGTGGCTTCGACCACCAGTTCCACCGCCTGCAGGGTGAAGCGAACACATCGGAAGCCGAATTGACGCTCGGAGAGCATCGGCTCCATTGGCCTCTCGATGTGGTCATTCAGGCGGTTTAACAGCAATCGCTCGAACACCTTTCCGGGCTCGCCCGGCGGTTTCCCTGGTTTCAAGGACGAGTTTCGCCTTTTTCCACTGGTCCGGGAAGCGGCCCGCTTCCATCAACTGCTGGTATAGCCGGACCAACGTCGACGGGTACGCCCGGATGGCTGCCGTGAGCGCAACCAATCCGGGCGCCTTCCTAGGGTTCAGGCCGGCCGCAATGTCGAGCAACTCCTGCTCAGTGACCGGCCTGATACCGACGCTGTCCTCCTTGATGATGGGCCAGTGAATGGGTGGATGGTCCGGGCAGAGCGCATCCACAATGCGTCCAAGCGTGGACGGATCTCGCTCGCTTGCTACGCGGCTACCGCAAAGCCTTCGGAGCGTTTCCCCCAGCCACCGACCCGAGTCATCTTCCTTCAGTTGCTGCATGGATTCGGTATACTTATCTCGCTTGCTGGCCGCGATGGCAGTTTTCAGCCGACGACGAGCCTCCTGATGCTGCGTAGAGGCTTCCGAGCGGATCTCGGGCGGAAGCAAAACATTTACAATAGAAGTCCAGCATGGCAGGATTGTTTTTAACTACTCTTTAAAGCGTAGAAGTTAAGCTGGAAGTCTAATTTTACAATGCCTTAAACCTGATTACTAACTATCTTAATGTTTAATCGCTATTCTACTGAACTTCCGAACTACATTACTTCTGATCAAATCGTCTGATCAACCTGTGTTCAAGTAATAGTATATTGGTTAGCTTGTAGAGACTTTTAATTGTGCCCGCTACTTCTGGTAACAACCTGATTTAGCATGATGGTACCTTTCCAATCACATAGGTATTCGATATCAGGCTCAGTGCATATGACGAGAGGGTTTAAGCGCTTGAGCGACATGCAAAGTGCAGTCAGGAAGTGTGATTCGGTCAACTATTCTTTTATATACCTTTTAGATTTAGTTTAAGGAGTTTCAAGGCCTGATAAGTGACAGCAATAGGGATAGAATGGAACAGTCTGGATATTGGGGATAATTAGAGAAAATGGTTCGAGTAGACTTGCGCTTGACACGTTCTAACTTACTGGTTCGTGTTCGGAAAATGGTTCGAGTAGACTGCGCTTGACACGTTCTAACTTAACTTAGACATCGTCGTCACTCCATCTAGCAACTAAACCTCACAAGCGTATTAGTGAATCGCTGGTTGTAGTCTAACATAAAACTCAAACGTTCGTTAAACGTTATCTTGAAGACAGCCAACAATCAGTAGATGTCGTTACAGGGAGCAATATATGAGATCACCATAGGTGCACATAAACACAGTCAGAGACAAGCAACAGGAATAAAAGAAGACTCAATACACACCCTTGAGGAATACCAGACGATCCATCGAATAGACAAGAAAATGGCATCATGAACTCTAACTTAATAAGTTGGACCATCAAGATAGAAATTTAGCTAGCACAGCAACATATCCATCGGGATACTGTCAAATGGCTTTGGCGGTCAACGGACACGTTTGTAAACACAGACAAAGCGAGAGTTTAACTATAAATAATTATTCTTGTTTTCTTAGCATTGCGTTGCCTGATATCTGATTTCAACAAATAAACAGCAGCTAATGATGCATCAATTATGGATATCCACATGAAGAAGATGTTGTTGTGAGTTGCTTAATTGGAAATCGTTTATTAAGAATCACTTTTTGCATTCACTAACAAAAAAACAAAAACCGTCGTCTCGCAATGGATATCTAAATACCTACCAGCACACTACACCCAAACATTAACAAGAATCCCTAAACACCCGGCGTTGAATGTCTCGCAGCTCGTACCGTAGCTGTATAAGCTTTAAATGCAACCCGCACTGCCGGCGTCAGTTGGCAGCTAACACTCAGCCTTTGCACTTGGCATCAAATGAAACGAGGCAGTGTGTACGAGACGTCGGGCAAGAAGTCACGTCACACACCGGCCGGACGGGTTTGGAAGAGCAGGGGCACGGAGAGTAGGAATATAGGTCGGTGTCGTTTTGGTGAACACAGCTTGCCGTGCCGGCTTTCATCAAGCACACCGAATCACAGCTAATCTCCGGTGCTCAGGTGACATCTTGGGTTTGACAAATCGTTTGACGAGGACGAGCAGTGCACACGGGATAAAACCGACCCAGGCACGAGGCGTGTGCTGTGTCCTACCCTGATGCTGCAACAAGCGGCACGGATAATGCTACCGCTGCTCGAATCTATATTCTGCCAAGTCGGATGATGTCGAACGTCGATGACGATTGGCTCAAATGGCACCACCTCCGGATACGTTGGCATACTGGGGCGTTGTGCAGGGCGTTACGACTGCAAAACAGGCAAAGCAAAGCGAAGAGCAACAAAAAAAAAAAACAGGCACACCAAGAGAAGTATTGCATCAAACTGCATTCGTAATCGAATGCTAAATGGATCATAATAAAAGCTGACGGCTGTGGCGGAACGATCATATCCTTTTTCCTTCTGTTGAGAGTTCTTTTACGCTCCATACCCGGACGACTGAGGCCCTGCCTGAGGCTAAGACTGCTACAGGAAAAGCGTTGCTGTGTGTGGGTGTGCGGAATCTGTTCGTTCCCTGCCGGAGTTGGTTTTCTTTTTTTCCACCATCACAGCTTGAGTTTGCATTCGCCCGCTTGCTAGAAACGATGGGTTGTGTAGGCGAACTTCGATCGAATTTTGATGTTGCGTTAGCTCTGTGTATTCTTATTGCTCGTACCGTAGTGTTGACGGTTTATCTATTCTTGTTGCACGTTCGTGCAGAAATTACCAGGTGTTGCTTGAAAATATAAAAAAAAGCTCGTGAGTCTACGCGAGACATTCGATTGGGAACGGGAATCGAGGAGTGAGAGAAGATGCGGACTGGCTATAGGACTGGATTACGAAGATTGTGAAGCAGCAGTATCCTAAAATATCTACTTAAAAGCACAACCCGCTGACGTACACTGATGCCACTTTCTATAGCTGCACCCTTAATTTACGAACTAAACATACCATTTTGACAGATGGGTAGCTAAACGGCGTAATACACTTGCAGCACTTAATAGCGTTGGTATCATGAATCAAGCTTGTCAAAAAAGTCTTGAAAAATGTTGGAGTTATTGTAATGTAACGCTTGTGGACTCGCATTCAAGAGCTAGATATCATCGTGGCAAGTCCTTGTTATGTAGTGTGCCTGACAACTGGTTTACAACAACTGATTTCTTCTTCTTCTTTCGTGGCCTGCTCCTAGGGAGCACGTCTAGTAGACATGGCCTGCTGTCCAATCCGTTTTCAGGAAACTCGGACCATGGCTGCACTCCTCCATCCCCGGCTGCATCCGATATCCCTCAGGTCTGATTGATTGTTCATTGTTCGTTGCGGTAGTATTGGGGGTGGCTTGCAAGGCATCTCCCCCAACCCCCTGTCTCGTCGGAGGGCCTACGTTTCCTAGCTGTTTAAAGTCCCGTAGGAAGCCAGTACAGAAAGGACAGCTAGCCGCCCCTAACATGAAGAACAGACGCTTGCTGTCCCCCTCCGTTCAATTTAGCCTTATCTCCCATCTTCCCAAGGGGTTGGGTTTCCCCGTATACCCAAGCTCAGATATTTGGAGAGACATGTTACCGTTCTATACGCCGGGGACGTATCGAGTCGAAGTAGGGTATGGAGAGCCTTTATTGACCTTCAAGAGGCTTCGGATCCATGCCTTACCAGTGCAGTATTGCTGCCACACCAGCTTATAGAACTCAACAACGGATTTACGAAGTCCTATTCCTGAGGTTTCGTCGATTTTTATTCCAAAGGATAATAGTGAAAGCCTGCCAAAATTTCACAGATCTCGAGAACTAGGATATAGATTTTAGGGAAATGTTTGGCTTGCTCTCTGGTTTTACGACATCAAGAGGCCTGCCTTTACTAATTTTTCTTTGACAACGTGCTACTTTTAGCGGGAGATTCAGTCCTGCTTACAGGGACAAGGTCCTGATTGAATTTGATACCTGATCTTAACGTTTGAAGACCAGCGCTGCAACAATCTCGGTCACCGAACCGTCTCTGTTAGAAGAATAGTATAGACAAGTTTCTTCTTCTTCTTTCTTGGCCTAACGACCTCTTAGGTCATGCCTGCCGTTTCTGGCTTACTAGACTTATTGTTACCACAAGGTTGGATAGTCAGTCCTCACTATGGGGGAACGGCCCAGATGAGACTTGAACCCCGGTCCTGCCGTGTGAAGACCGGCGCCGTTGTCGCAACTACCACCGGGCCGCTCAAGTTTATCTAGAAGATATGGTACTACGCTGTGACAACCCGGTAAGAGCGTCTTTACAGTCACTAACAGCTGCCTTCTATAACATACTACAGTCTACTGTTGAGAACCTGGAACAGTCCCTTCGCTTTCGACACGAATGCGTCATTGCTGAAGGAGGATCCTTATAGTCTTAATCTGGACATCATGGCAATGTGACTGTATGATGTGTTTTATATCCGCAAAATGAATCTAAAAGAACAGCGTAAGACGGTACTACACATACCAGCAATGAGCAATCCACTCCTGCTGTCATTGCTGGAGACACAATGTTGCAACAATATAGCAAGCCTCTAGGAGACCCTAGGGGAACTGCATGTTGGGACTTTCACCAGTAGAGTGGGGGGAGAGAGATCTTTGAGAAGTTCTGCGAACCCGATGCTCCACACAATACTAATCGGCGAAGTCGCTAATACGAACCCCTTACTACGAGACCCCTTATACTAGGCTGTAATTCGAGGTCCCTTATATGAGAGTACTACGAAGATATACGGACAAAACTCTTAAGTATCTTGCGATGCACCTGTTTATTATGCATGCTATATTATACATTAGCCCCTATCACAGCAACAATCACTTGGAGATGACTTGCTCTCCAACAAACATACTCCAAAAACATGTTTCATGTGTGAGATGTTGCAGGGCAAAACATCAATGATAACACCGAAGTACTCCGTTGCCTTGCGCAATTATTAACTCAAACACAGAACCTAGTTGCTCCACGCGGTTTCTCTAAAGAAAGCACACGTTCGTACGCCTTGCGGAACTCCTGCAGGCACTCGCATGAAGACTTAATCTGGCGATGTGTCATATTTCGGCACACGATTTGGGAAGTAGTTCCTGATAACGTGATGGAGATATGCAGGAATACTGACATTTGTTAAGAATGTGGCTCTCGGGTTTTTGACCAAATGTTTTGTTAGTCGCTTAAGTTCTCGATGAGGCGTCCAAGGCTTCGGTATCGAGACGTCACGCTGACGCGTTCAATTAATCAGGATCATGCCAATATCTCAGCATCTTCGATACATATTTTCGTAAATCTCTTGTTTACTGCTGTATTGCTGGAAACAGATCCTGGAGATAGCGATAGTTCTTATGCGCTTGGTACTGCTGTTCCCTCGGCATTATGTGATCCATGTTCAGGACATTCAAGGTAATTGAGAGTATTTAAAAATAAGTTTTTATTCGATGTTTCAAATCAAATTTTTAATGTCTTGGTTGAGTTATTTTTGCATCCCAAAATGTTTGTCTAGCGGACAAGTAACCACCACCCAACCTAGGTGTAGCGCTAGGACGTGACGTTGGTGTAGTGTGGCATTCGCTCATATCGCTTGCGCCTGAATGGTATGCACGTCGCCCAACCACGACCAGTTGTTTGTGTATAACTATACGGCGAACAAATATCGGTCGGTTGCGCCGACGACGTGACGCGAGGGGACACGAGATCAGCTTTCGTAGCATCCGGGATCGCTTATTCGCATTTATTGCTGGCGAACGGGGGGGGGGGGGGGGGTTTTTTTTTGGGCAGGAT
>KZ063768.1:7493-31936 GCA_002091835.1 Anopheles maculatus | reverse complement strand
TATATATAATTATGTGGGCGACATGCAACAGTTTATAAAAAAAAAATGTTTATTACATCTACCACATTTGAGTTCTAGATCAAGACTGATCTCAACCTAACTTTCTTTTCCCTAGCTGGTGCCTAATACGCGGGAACGCTATCGGTGTGAGTGAAAGGTGTCGTGATATATATAATTATGTGGGCGACATGCAACAGTTTATAAAAAAAAAATGTTTATTACATCTACCACATTTGAGTTCTAGATCAAGACTGATCTCAACCTAACTTTCTTTTCCCTAGCTGGTGCCTAATACGCGGGAACGCTATCGGTGTGAGTGAAAGGTGTCGTGATTGCGATGTATGTGTGAGGCTACGACGTCATTTCCGGTTGAACACGTTGAGACACGTCGAATCATCCTACTGCAAGATCTCGCTGTTGTCCCGGATGTGGTGTGGTGGACGCGAACCCTATTTCGTATTCTGAAGATTGGGGTTCCCACGTTTGGGCGGAAGTGTGAAGAGTGGTCTTCCTACTGTTGCTGTTGCTATGTTGGTGCGTGTAACGTAACTATATATATTGAAATTGATATTGTTATTAATCCCGGAGGACTCTACATAAAGCAGAAAGTGATCGGCCAATTAGGAGGACGAAATTGAGTGAGGATAAACCTGGCCGGAGCCAAGTGGCTCCTTTATACACGGCATCGCTACCGCTATCAGGTTTGAAAGATTTGCTCGATCCATCGTTAGTGGGATCATGTGAGTCATTTTCTGCCGTACATTCAAAACGGAGCACCCCCAGAGTAGTTACTGAACAGGTTGCTTCAGTTTGTTCTTCCGTGGCATGTACGACACAAAATTATGAAGCGATAACACCACCTACCTCCCCCGCTTCGTTGCGGAATGAAGCTGCATCACCCCCGTCACTGCATTCTCCAGCTGCTCAATCCTCGCCAGTCCAATCTCCAGTTGCAAGTTCGGTTAGGCAGCCAGAACCAAACCTTGCAATGGTGTTACGTGAATTGCGGTATCTGCGGCAATATGTAGAGCACGCCGTGCAGTCCGGCGCCATCGGCCTGCCTAGAGGAGAAACAATAATTAATTTCACGTTAGAGCCGATGAACACCAAAGCTGAGCTCGAGTCATTCGATCAACGTCTAGGGGCGGATGAAGAATTTCGACGTAATGTTGTCGTTTATCTGTTGCGAAAATGTAACGATAGCAGAAAACATTACATCCTTCATCGCGCACTAGACATGATTTTTTCGAAGGCATTATTTGCAGGATGTAGTTGGACAGAGAAAGGCTCGAAAGAAAATATAAAAATTCCTCTGAAGCACTTCCATAATATCGTAGGAATTTTTAAAGAGCTGGGGGAAATGAATGATGAGGAAGTAAAAAAAATATTTCAAAATAAGAACAAACATGCTAAAAGGCGCATATACCTGTCTAGTGTAAAAAGGCTGTCTCATTTAGCGCGCATTTAAACGTTCTGTCCTGCGGAGCTGGGAAGAAAGGATTAGTATAAAGAATTATTATTAAGCATTATTATTAAGAATTATAATTAAGTATTATTATTAAGAATTATTTAAATCGAATAACTTCGATTGCAACGACTGAGCGCTCATACACAATTACATGTACATTCTCATACACACCACATACCATACATACCATGTACATACTGTAGTGAACTGGGGAAGCAATTCCTTATTTTCTTTCAACAAATGCACAACATATACCCTGTTCCCCACGCATCCGGCGTTTGACTGGCCAGCGATTGAGATGGGCGACGACGCGGAAGCAGTTCGCCCGATTTCGCGAGAGGAGATATTGCTAATTGCGGCAAGGATGGCGTCTTCGAAAGCCCCGGGCCTCGATGGCATTCCAAATGTTGTGCTAAAGACCGCATTTCGTGAGCACCCAGAGGTGTTCGTCCGTATCTACAACGACCTGCTGCAACGAGGCGAATTTCCCCGAGATTGGAAGATGGCGAGGCTTGTACTCATCGCGAAGCCGGGCAAGCCGCCTGGCGACCCCTCGTCGTACCGCCCGCTGCTTATGCTGGGAGCAGTCTCTAAGGGATTCGAGAGACTCGTTCTTGATCGGTTGAACGAGCACTTGGAAGACAGCAACGTTCCCCGCCTTTCGCCAGAGCAGTACGGGTTTCGACGGGGAAGGTCGACGGTGCAGGCTATCAAGCGAGTCGTAGATCGGGCTCTACATGCAAGGTCGTTCAACAGAACCAACGGGCGGGACCCGCGGTGTCTAATGGTGGCAGCACTAGACGTCCGAAATGCTTTCAATTCGGCGAGCTGGAAGGCGATTGCTGCGGCCCTGCAGGAGATGCATGTCCCTCCTTCGCTACAGAGAATTGTGCGCAGCTATTTCTCTGAGCGGGTACTGGTGTATGAGACCAGCGAAGGGCCGGTGCGCAAGTCGATGTCAGCGGGCGTTCCCCAAGGGTCGATCCTTGGACCGACTCTTTGGAATGCAATGTACGACGGCGTGCTGCGGTTGGCGTTACCAGAGGGGGCGGAAGCAATAGGTTTCGCTGACGACCTTGTCGTGCTGGCAAGCGGCACAACACCACAGGCGGCTGCAGAAATAGCGGAGGAGGCGATTGCGATGATAAGCTCGTGGATGGCAGAACACCACCTGGAGCTTGCTCCTGCCAAGACTGAGCTAGTCATGATATCCACGATGAGGCGGAGCAGCACTCTGCATCCCGTGACCATCGGCGGGACCGAGAGATGGCCGACCCGCAGCATAAAATACCTCGGGGTTATGCTGGAGGATCATCTTTCCTGGATGCCACATGTGGACTACGCAGCGTCGAAGGCGCTTCGGGTGACTCAGGCGATCTCTCGTCTGATGCGTAACCACAGCGGCCCTAAGTGCGCGAAGAGGCGGCTACTCGCATCTGTGGTCGACTCGACACTTCGCTACGCGTCGCCGATATGGCATCAGGCGGTGAATCTGCAGGCGGGCAGCAGAAAGCTGAGCCGGGTCCAGGGCTTGTACGCTAGGCCAGTTGCTCGCACATTTATTTCAGTGCGATACGAGGTGGCTACGGTTCTAGCGAGCGTTATCCCGATATGCTTGCAGATAAAGGAGGACGCCAAATGCTACCAGCGACATCACGAGACTGGAACAGCTCTGAGTGTTCTTCGGGTTGAGGAACGCAGAAACACCATCACAGAGTGGCAGGAGGCGTGGGACGAGTTGGAGCCAACTAGCCGCTACACTAGGTGGACACATCGAGTACTCCCGGACATCGCGACGTGGAAGGCCAGGCGGCACGGAGAAATGACATTTCACCTTGCCCAACTGCTATCGGGCCATGGATTTTTCCACGATTACTTCAACTCGCGGCACATATCGCCAACATCAGATTGTGCGAGATGTCCGGGCGTCCCAGAAACGGCGGAGCACTCTTTTTTCGACTGTCCACGGTTCGCGGACGTGCGTCGTGCGTCGTCTTGCAAGAGGACGAATCTGCTGCCGTTACTCCAGATAACCTCCAAGCCTTCATGCTGAGGAGCCAGCAGCACTGGAGCAACGTTTGCGAGGCGGCTCGAAGAATCACCACCACACTCCAACAAGAGTGGTATATCGAGCGAGCGACTAGCGCAAATGAAGAGATGGTCGCCGCTGCGCAACGCCTGGACGAGGCACATCAGCGAATCGTGGCAGAGCGCAATGAAAGGCGAAATGAGGCACGCAGACAAAGGACGAGAGAACGACAGGCAGCACGGGGCGAGCCACCTCCTCCAACACATCCTGACGGGCGCCCGCTTACTGCAGCCGAGCTGACTGAACGCGACGAACGACTGCGAAGAGGGCGTAATCAGATGCGTCGACATCGCGCGCGCCTCCGACTCGAAAACGCTGAGCTGGTGGAGAGCAGGGACTACCTGTGGGGGCTATTCGGCGTGGAAGCATTCGAGGACGACGCAACTAATGATGACGTTTCGCGTGAACCATTGGACGTGGCATTGGAAGCCTAACGAACAGATGAAGAGGAGTAGCAAGGTGCCCCGGATTTATATGGAACACGTCGTGACACGATCACTGTCCATTGCACAAGTAGTAGTTTCACAATTCACTAGTAAGTTCGTCCGGAGCCGTATTAGATACTATTGTCCATAGCTTAATTACGCACTGGCACTCTTAATGCACTCCAGTCTATTACTAGCACACGGTCTAACAACACTTGTGTCACTTGTTCACAGCTTTGAATTAACCGTCGACGCGGTTTAAAAATACTGGAATTTTTTTGTGACACGATCATTAATGTGTACTTGGTGTTCTGCAAAACCTTCCTTTATGCAGACGATATAGTCCTGGCCTCTTCGTCTCGTTCCGCTTGCGAATCTCGTAAGCTCCTTCAAACAGGGGTTGACAAGATTGGGCAGTGGTCGAGACGGACGGGCTATGAAATATCACACACCAAATCCAAAATCCTCCATATCTGCAAAAACCGACGACCCATCACATACAACAAAACACCAATACCTAACACTCGGTGTTGTGGACGCGACAATGAATTAAAGTAACATTTGAAAATTGTAACGTTTTCGAACGCGTTAACAAAAAAACTTATCGTCACACCCAACGCTTGATTGTCTCGCAGCTTAGGGAAGCAAAACAACCGACGTAAGCGAAATAGGGATAGAACCAGGTTTGCGATCGGATTAACGAACAGCCCAGCGCAAGCGAAATCACGATTGAACCGACGATCAATGTTTACGTTATTGCAAGGCGGCAATGCAAGCATAAGCGGTGCGCGGATGCAGTTGCAATCAATGTTTACGTTATTGCAAAACGACAATGCAAGCATAAGCGGTGTGTGACCGCAGCTGCAATCGGTGTTTACATTAAGCATAAGCATCATCGCGAGCATAAGCGGTGCGCGACCGCCTCGACGACAATGTATCGCCAGATAACAATAAAAGAAGGACAAATCGGCGATCGGGCACGCGCTGACGATAGAACGAAGCGTAAACACCGGGCGCGGATGCTGGAAAGCGATATGCGATCGCTTATCCATTGAATGAATAGAGAAAGAAATAAGAGATTTTCTTTCTCGCTCCAACAACATCGATCACGGGATCGAGATTAATATATAAGAACGAAAATTAGTGAATAAAGATCAGCTCGCATTCAAAACTCGATCAAAGAAGTGTACGCTCATTGGGACTTCTGATTTTCAGATTTGGAATTGGGTAAAATTCTCCTTGGCCTTCCCTCCGGATGTTGGTCCCGCACTCCAGTAGTGCCTCCCCACTCCGTCGGAAGAACGAGGAGAATTAGTGACCAGCCGAACCAGGTCCGCGGTTAGAAACTTCTCCTGGTTTATCCAGGAAAAAAGGCTAATCTGCCCGACCTAGCAAGGCCAGTCCTCCCGTCCTCCCAAACCAGAACGCTGGGACCAGCCGAACCAGGTCCGTGGTTAGGAACTTCTCCTGGTTTATCCAGGAAAAAAGACTAATCTGCCCGACCTAGCAAGGCCAGTCCTCCCGTCCTCCCAAACGTGTCGTTCCGAAGAAAGGATCCACCGTTAGGAACTAACCCTGGCCGAGCCAGGGAAAAGCCTAACCGTCTGATCCGAGTAAATCGGGCGACACAACGGAACTGCGCGAGAGTTCCAGAATCGGCCATTCCTTCGCGTGGCCGGCTCACCCACGGCGGACGCTAAGTCCGGTTTGTTCCTGTCACCAACACTACTACTTTCTACGCGGAATTACTTTCACTCCATGGATGGTTATCTTGGCGTCGAAATATTGCAGTGAATCTCTTCGGAGAATAACGTCGTACGTCATGCACTCATTACTCACGATATAACACAACACGTCGTATTTTTCTGTGTCGATACTGATACTTATCACACACTTTCCCCGTGCTACTGTTAATGTTCCACCGAATCCACGAAAACGTACGTTTGTGTGCACGACTGTCGGGCTTCCTATTTTTTCGAACACCTTTTCTTTTATTATATTATATTCACTGCCGTTATCGAACAAAGCCCTGAATTCTAACTTCCCGATAAGTATGGGAACCGTCCCGTCCGATTGTCCTTCCACCACGTTGATATCCGAACCTTCATTCCCTTTTACACATTGTTTATCGATATGTCCGTATTCACCGTACCTGAAGCATCACACTCCCTTCTTGTCCATATTCCTCTTTCCTCTGCATTCTGCAGCTCGATACCCCGTCTTACCGCACTGGAAGCACGTTGGTCCTTTGTTCTTCGTCGGGCACGCGACAACTTTGTGCTCTACACTACCACAATTGGTTTTTTTCACTGGTTTTTTCTCGCTTGTGTGTTTCCGTCTTTCGCGCGTCTCTTTTCTTATCGGCTCTTTCCATGAAGTCGAGTTTGTTTTTTAACGTTTCTAAATCTTTTGCTTCGTACAATATCGCGCGCTCTCTGGCGTCCCCGGTTACGCCGTCTGCTATGTACTCGCATAAACTCACTTCGTCTAAATTCACGACCTGGGCTATGCGCTGCATTGCGTACGTATACTCAAGCATCGATTCCTTATCACTTTTGCGTCTAGTAGCCAACTCTCGGTGAATGTCACTCGCACGCACGATTTTTCCGAATTCTCGAATCAACGCATTATGCAACAAAGCATAGGACGTAATGCCCCTCTGAGTTTGCAAAAAACTACGCGCGATCCCGGTCAACTTTTTTCTGCACATCACGAACTTCTGATCGTCGGTCCACTTCACCATTCTGGCTATGTCCTCGAATTCGCGAATCCACAATTTCACATCTTTTTTGACATCGTCCCCATAGGCGTCAATAGCCTCCTCCACATCACGAAACGAATACACGCGCCTTTCTTCACTACTTCCTAGCCATGGATCTTCTTTCATAGTTGTCGTCTTGATTTCTCTATCAGTTTCCACGTCCTCGAACACGGTCTCGTTAGCCTCCTCTTTTGCATCGTACTCAGCAATGCTTCTGGCGAGGTCTTCTTTAGTGCCCGCGATGGTCAATCCCCGCGATTCGCATTGCTTCACGAGTCCTGAACGAGTGTAATCACTTACTATTTCCGCGATCTTCTCCGTCAAATCCATGGTGTCTTCTTCACTGCACTTCTCACTTGATTGTGCGTATATCGCTTGAACTTCGCAACGAACAGTCTAACAGACAACAACTTTATGGTGAACAACGTAACAACATGCAACTTTACAACGTCAACTGTACTGTTAGAACCGTAACTATACGTATTTGTTCAACTTCACGACATCACCCGAACCGCGTTGATTCTCGAGTCAATGTTACACTATGTTTTTAACTATAATCACCGCACTAAACCACATCCCGGACGAGCCCCCATGTAGGAAGATGGTATAGTTCCAGTTTTATTTATTTCAATAATTAGTCCGATCGCGTCCGCGCACTGTTTCGCTCGCTCTCTCTTTCCAGACTACTCCCCCGTCTCCTGCGCGGCTTCTTTTTATACACCATCCTCTCTTACGATCCTTCCGCTCTCACTTTCTCTCCTACAGAAATGTAATAACTATTTAAATACTGGAGATATCAGTAACTCTACAAATAGTCATTTCACAAACCTCCAAAACAATGTAACTAATCCCATTTCAGAAGCAAAGGCAGCCCGGCTGAAATTTGTAGATTATGTGAACGGCGACGGGCAGGTGGATTGGCAGGACGATGCCGTGCAGAGCGCTTTTTATGGCTAATATTATTTTTGTTAGCTAGTTAGTTAGGTGTTACGACCTTTTGTTTCGCTCTTTTCTTCTTTTTTTAGTGAGTAAGATAATTCGTTGCTAGAACTTGTTACATCATACAATTTTCTTTTTTTATGTATCATATTCAAATAGGGTGTCAGTTTGATGAATTTCTTTTTTGATATTTGGTTAGTTAGTTTATCTCCATGTTTAGTTTAGATTTTATCATAAAAGAGAATATAACTTGTTAAAAATACGTTGCAAATGTTTTCTTATTTTGTTTTACGCTACACGGGGGTGTCAATCGAGGAATCTTTGATGTATTTGGTAGTGGCGCCGGTTGCGCATAGCATGACCGGTACCGATGTACAGTTGTAACTTTGACAAAAAAACGCTTTTAGTCTATAAAATATTTATGCACATACAAATTAAATATACACACACAACATAACAATATTAAAAATATTTTCATTCATTAAAACATTTTAACAAAGGAATAACGGACTCTAATTTGTACTTACCTCTTCCTCTTCGTCGCTCTGCATGTTGGAAACGCGAGGAGCGTCGGAGCTGGCACGTAGAAATTCCATTTGCTCGAAGTACCACAGCTTAGGAACATAGCTTTCGTGGCTACCAGCATCACTACGTGCTGCTTTTTCCACTTTAGCCTTTTCGGTGGCGTATCCTTTTCTTATCATTGTAATTTTTTTTTTTTTACTTCTGCTACCGTCGCACTCGGAATATACTCTTTAACCACTCCACAGTGGGCATTCGCCCGGAGAAAAGTCGAAAAATCAACTTTAAGCTTTCGTTGATTTATAATTTTTTGCTCAATCTCTAGGTTCAAACTAACAAAAATCCAAAATATCAATTACCTACTCTAAAAGGATTCCGATTTACAGATTTTCAAAGTGGAACATGTTTAAAAAAAGAGCTTAACTACCATACATTTTGGTTCGGATTTAAGATGCTCAAACTTTTTGATTTCTACAGATATTGTTTTTGTTTTGACTGTTTTGGAAAGGTTACTAATTCTAGTTATTAATAATTTTTTTTTTCAAATACTTTCAATGTATGTAAAAAGTTATAAGACTTAATGTAGAAAAAATCAAATTTTTTCACCGAAAAACACCGTAACATGTGTAAAACATGTGTAACAAGTTGTAGTGTAATATTTGATTTAGCATTTTACCAAGAAATATTGTGCAATTTTGCGCAACTTTTTGAGTTATTAGTTTTTTTGTGCAACAACCCCATGGCATAAAGTACTGGTTGTCTCCATCGGAGCATATATTTTAATTTTATATTTGCATTACTTATGATATGTTTTGATCTTTGTTTACATTTTGGCCTGTTTGTAGCGAATAATTTTGCATCAATTGTAAAAACAAAATATAGTTAGACACCAAAAAGTTCGATATGTGGACATCGGCATAAAGTGCCGTACAGTACGTTTACGGGTTTAGTCCTCGTTTTGGTTGTGCTTCAATATGATTGATTATATTAATTAATTGGTAACTTAATAACATAAAATTTATACACAACTATTACATATAAAGATATATAGATAAACATATATGAAAAAAATACAAATAACAAAAAAATGGAAGAGCACAACTGTTTCTGTAGCAATACAGCCAGGCTGCCCTACATAAATAATATGGACACGTATTACCTAAGCATCGAACTTGTAAACAAACGTTGGCTTAAGAGTGTCACATTAGTAGGTGTCAAATAAAAAATGGAAAAAAACTCATTGCGTCCTCCAAGCTAAAAGTAATGAATGTTTGAGCGCTATTGAAAAACTCACTTAAAATAATTAGTCTCAACAACTTCTTCTGAGATATCCTAACCAAACATGGGATTTAATAATAGTGATATAGTTCATCAGTTCAAAACCATATGAACTCAACATGGAATATCAACAGCGCACTATCTTACATCGAAAGTTTGGTGCATATAAAGCCAGAATTTCGTGATTCTGTTGTGAAGAAAATACAAAGGATAGAGCAGTCATTCAGAGAGCGTATGAAAAAATGCCACAGAAGCCAATCATTGTTCATCAGTTCCTCAAGTTCTTGGCTACAAAATACCTTCGATATCAGTAGTTGTGTGACGCAAAAAACACCTGTCGGTAGGCCTAAGAAACAATTCAGTGATATGTGTGTGAGAAGTAAACGCCGTTTCATAGCCAAAAAACACAATAGCGATATGAACAATAATGCAGAAGAAGAGTTATACGTCGTGAGGCTATACGCTTATAAAGAAAAAAACTACAATCTTTTGAAAATAATCGACAAATTGTTAGACAATCCACAACATTTTTTAGCTTCTGCTAAAAAAAAACGAAGAAAAAATCAGTGAAGACGAGGGCTTAGCATGCTTTATCAACAACTCTTTTTCCAAAAAACAGTATGTTGATATTTATAGAGTTTCCAAAAAGCAGTTTCCCTCTTACGGCTGCATATCAAAATTAAAGAAAACTTGTGCACCGAGTGAAAATTTCATTACTATAAATGAAGTGAGAGCTAAAGTAACACTTCAAGCACTACTTAACCACACGGTTACAAGAATTATCAAAATTCAGAACGATATGATTCTTACTAAGTTTGATTCAATGCAAGGAACTACGTTAAATTTAAATCTACTTTGTTCGTGGGGATTGGACGGTTCAAGTGGTCACAGCATATATCACCAATCAATACGGCGTGAAGGAGAAAACAATTGGTCCGATGCAGATTTGCTGGTTTGTGCTCTAAGTCCTATTCGATTATCACTGTGTGAAGACGATGAATCAATATTATGGATAAACTTATTACCGCAGAGTGTAAGATTTTGTCGACCTATTGAAATAGAATTTGTAAAAGAGAGTAAGGATGTAATAGTAAGGACGGTGAACGAAATCCAAGCGGAAATAGATAATCTAGTGCCGTTAGAAATCCAATTGAGTGACAGTTGTAAAGTTCTTGTAAGTTTTAAATTTTATATGAGCTTGATAGACGGCAAAATTTTAGCTTTTGTCACTAATACTTCTTCCATGCAAACTTGTTGCATTTGCCAAACCTAAAGAAATGAATGATGAAAAAAAATTAGAAGATGGATTTTTTCCTATTCCACAAAATCTTACTTATGGAATCTCCCCTCTTCATTGTTGGTTACGTTTTTTTGAGTGTTTGTTACACATATCTTATAGTATGGATTTTAAAAAATGGCATGTTACTACAAGTTATAAGGCTATCTATCTGAATCGGAAAAAAATTATTTCAGATAGAATGTTTGAAGCATTTGGTGTAAGAATTGATGCTCCCAGGCCATTAGGAGCTAATAGCAATACTGGAAATGTTTGCCGACGTGCGTTTTCAGATGTTGAGAAATTTAGCATGGTATTAGAAATAGATAGGGCTCTTTTAGAAAGATTCAAAAATATTCTTATAGCTATTAACTGCTCCATACCTTTAAACCCTCTGACAATTACTAAGTACTGCAAAGAAACTTATAAATTGTATCTCAATCTATATAAATGGTATATGATGCCGTCTACAGTACATAAAGTTTTGGCACACGTAGGTGATATAATTATAAATGCTCCAGCTCCTTTAGGATCACTAGGGGAAGAAGCCGCCGAAGGAAGGCATAAATTATACAGAAGGGATAGACGTGAACATGCACGAAAAATGTCTAGAGAGAAAAACATTACAGATATATTCATGAAAGCCATACATTCTTCTGATCCATATATATCTTCTTTGACGCTTTCCAAACGAATGCAAGAAACCCCAGTATCTGTTTACCCAGATATAGTAAAAACATTTTTTGCTAATTATCCATCTAATACAACAGAGGAATTTCCGTCAACCTCTAGTTTGTCATCCCTGTCTTCTGAGAGCAACTCGTCCATGACAGAAGTTATGGCAGCATTAGATAACTTAGATTTAGAATATAGAGGAGATGAAAATGTTTCTAACGAATAATAATTGTAAAAGCTTAACTATATGTAAGTTAATAAATAATTTGTCATTTATAAAAACATCACTCGGCCGTCATATTATAAATTAAATTAAATATAAAAACATCATTCAAAAGTTAAATTATTATTATTGTGTAACTGTTATTAATAATTTTATCTTAAATTTCATTTATTCTAAATTAGTAATTTAATTTTTTTTAGTTTTTCTCTTTGGAAAACTTTGGATTTGTACAACAACTTACAACATCATTCAATAAAGTACATAAGAAACATATATACCAGCGCCATCTCATGGGAAGTTACTGAAACACATTGATTTACGGAAATTTCTATTAAACCTTCGATATTACTCCGTTTTTTTTTTTTTTATTTCGTATCGATATTACTCCGTATTAAGTACAAAAACATACAAAAATAATTTTATTCCGATATTTGTTCTACGGTGACCACTGTGCACTCGTAGCAAATCTTCATAAGCAAATTATTATTATTATTATTATTATTTATTCATAATTTGTCTGCCTCGTGGCTCCACAAATGTTGCTTAATGACTACTTAAATTATCTGCTAACCTAACTTAACCTAACAACTAAACCTAACTAGAAAGAAGAACGAGCACGGAAGGAAGTTAAGGACGAGTTATAATCAAAATCTTGAGCTGAGTGGTTGAAGCTACGCAGAGAGGGAACATAAAAATGGATGGAGGATAGGAGTGTTGGAGCATCTAGGTGGTCAAGAAGAAGGGAAACGATGAAAGAGGATTGAGCAAGGAAACGACGGTCTTGCAAAGTACGCAGACCAAGTAACCGACATCTGGACTCGTAGGAGGGGAGAACAGAGGCCGAATCACCCAACAGCAATGACCAACAGCAATCAACAATACTCCAGCAATGACCTGACCAATGAGCAAAACAGGGCCTTCAAACATAGCGGGTCCGTGAAGTCTTAAGCTACACGCTTCAAAAGACCAAGTGTTCTCCAGGAACTACCTACTACAGCATTAATATGGTGCGCAAACGTTAGGCCCGAATCAAACCAAACACCTAGATCCTTAATGATGGAAACACGATTAACATGGACGCTATCGAGAACATAAGAGTACGTAACAGGGGAACGGGCACGACTAAACGAAATGGTATTACATTTATCAGGACAGAGGGTAAGGGAGTTGAGGTTACACCAAGATGAAAACCGATCAAGAATATCCTGAAGGATAGAGCAATCGGTTAATGTGGAAATGGGATAGAAAATTTTTAGGTCGTCGGCGTAGCAAAGAAAACAATTACTAGGTAACACTGAACAAACATCGTTAATAAACAACACAAACAGCAGAGGACTGAGGACACTACCTTGCGGTACACCAGAACCGGACGAAAAAGGAGTAGAGAGGATAGATTTCACTTTGACGGAGTAGGAACGTCCTGATAAAAAGGAACGCAGCAGCGAGACAATGTGAGTATTGACTCCAAGTTGCGACAATTTATGCAGGAGTAGGGAGTGGGAAACACGATCAAAAGCCGATCTAAAGTCAGTAGATAGAATCGACTTGTGGAACTGATTCGAGTTGAGAGGAAATGAAGGATATATAACACATTAAATTGGAAGTAGTGGAACGCTTCGGGAGAAAACCATGTTGTTGAGAAATAACGATACTACTAGAGGAGTGGAGGAGGAACGTATGGAGGACGGATTTAAAAACTTTGGACATCGCACAGAGTATAGCGATTCCGCGGTAGTTGGATATAATAGAAGGATTGCCTTTCTTGAAGATAGGAATAAGCCAAGCTTGTTTCCAAAGACTAGGAAAGGCGTGAGAGGAGAAGGAGAAACGGAATAACTTCACAAGGAGAGGGACGAATACAGAGCTACATTTTTTAAGGATAGATGAGGGAATGCCATCAGGACCAGGTGCGAACGAAAGTTTGAGCTTATTTAAGGCTCCAGCAACCGCATCAGCATCAATGAACGAGAGGATGCTGGGGGCTGATGGGAGCGAAATGACAGGGACTGTCAATGGTGAAGACAACTGTCCGCCTATCGGAGCAGCGAAATTGCTGGAGAAGTGCTCAGCGAAGAGAGAACAGATGTCGGTATCCTTTTCTGCCGAGACAGTGCCAAGGGACATAACGGAAGGGAAAGGAGAGGACTTACGCCGCTTGTTGACGTACGACCAAAAGGATCTGGGGTTAGAATGGAAGCGGATCTGTAGTCTTTGAAGATATAAAGAGTATCTTGCTCGATTATAAATTGAATAAGCAGAGGCAGCATATTTGAAAACACGCCTGCGGAACTCAGATGGAGAACAGCGTAAACGCCGAAGTGCGCGCGCTCTGTCTCTCCGTAAAGAACGGAGTGTGGCATCGGTCCAGGGAGGTGCAGGGTAAGTTTTTAAAGGAGGACAGCACAAAGGAAAGGGAGCTTTGACAACATCGCAAAAATCGACAACGGCTTGGTCGACAGAGTCGTGACTGTCAAGGACCCACTGGGCCAAATTGTACGAATAAGCAAGCTGTCAAACAGATCAGCCTATGATTTCCATGTGTGGATATGTGCGTCGCCACGAGTGTGTGTGTCAGTCAGTTGTAATCGTATGCTCGACTTGTGTAGTTTTGTGCCTAGTGTGATTTGGCAAAGGAAAGCTTTGGAATGATCTGTTGAACTACAAACCGAAAATGAGGAACCTGCTGCTGAGAATGATTGTTTACCTATGAGTAAGTACAATCATACAGACTGAAAGAAACGCTTGATTTCCTAACATTTCGATATGCAGTATTGATGTACTTTTAAAACAATTTCAGACCCGAATGAAGCATCCAGATCTCGGCGAAGGCGATGATTCGACGAGTCAACATGATGCTGAAGCAGAGACAACATCTTCCCGCGGTCTGAGACACACCATGGACCGGAACATGGAGCATTACAATTTGCCACAACAACATGCCAACTACGATCATCGGTGAACACATCGACGGAGTGAAAATGGAATCGAAAATGCCTAAAAAAAGTTTGCATGTATAGACATGATACTGACTCCTCCCATGGTCCGGATGTGTATGCGGTAGCTGTCATGACTTTCGGAGCAGCATGCTCCCCAAGCACCGCACAGTATATCATGAACATCAATGCCGAAAGATTTAGGGATAAATATCCCAGGGCTGTCGAGTGTGTCAAACAAGAACATTATGTAGATGACATGCTCGTCAGTGTTGAAACAGAGCAAGAAGCCATAACCCTTGTCGAGCAAACACGTGATATTCATGCGCAAGGAGGATTTGAGATAAGAAACTGGCTTTCCAACTCCAGCAAAGTCCTGAAACAGGTAAATCAAAATCAAATCACTGTGGCTCATCAAAATATATGCTTGGAACAAGGAACCGAAAAAGTGTTGGGTATGTGGTGGAACACCATAAATGACACCTTCACATTCCAAGTATCAACGCAACTGAAGAAACATCTGCTAGCTGGTGAAAAATTACCATCAAAGAAAGAGGTCCTTGGAACATTGATGAGTGTATATGATCCAATGGGATTGCTGGGAAACTTCTTAATGTTTCTCAAGATATTGCTGCAGGATATCTGGCGAGCTGGGTACGGCTGGGAAGATGAGATAAGTGGAGTTTTAGCTGAGAGGTGGATGAAGTGGATAACAGCACTGCAAAATGTAAAGGAAGTAAGAATCCCGCGATGCTACAGATCATTGACATCGATTGAGTCTGCCGACGTTCAACTACATGTGTTTTGCGATGCAAGCGAAAATGGGACTGCGGCTGTTGCTTACCTCAGGTTTAGTGAGAACAACGTAATAGAATGTGCCCTTGTTGGATCAAAAACGCGAGTAGCACCCTTAAAGTATCTCTCTATCCCACGTCTGGAATTGCAGGCTGCTGTAATTGGAGCTCGACTAGCAAATACAATTATACAATCCCATCGTATGAACATCAACCGAGTATTTTACTGGACCGACTCAAGGGATGTGATATGCTGGCTACGTTCCGACCACCGCAGATACAGCCAATTCGTGGCATTTAGAATAGGAGAATTGCTCGAAACTACCAACATAGAAGAGTGGCGTTGGCTGTCTACAAAAGAGAATGTGGCTGACGAAGGCACCAAATGGACTAAAATTCCGAGTATGAGTCCCACGAGTAGGTGGTTTCATGGTCCAACATTTCTATGGAAACCAGAAGAAGAGTGGCCGGTATCTGTGGATTATCCGAAGGAGACGGTAGAGGAGATTCGAAGTTCTGTGCTTCATCATGCGGTATCGGACCCCCTGATAAGATTCGAACGTTTCTCGACTTGGAAAACTATGTTGAGATCAGTTGGTTACGTGTTTCGATACATTGACAACCTACAACGCAATATCAAGCGCAACAAAAGTACAGTGAAGCCATTAAACCAGTATGAGCTACGTCGTGCCGAGACTTTGATAATTGCGGAAATCCAGAGAAGTGCATTTTCACATGAGATACGGTTGCTGAAGGAAAATTCGACAAACACATTCTTAAAAAAGGTCATCGGAAAGAACAGTTCGCTGTACAAGTTGTCACCAATGATTGATGACAAGGGTTTGCTAAGAATACGCGGGCGTTTGGTCAACTGTGCCTGGATTGACGATGCATTAAAACAGCCGATAATTTTGCCAAGAGGACATGCGGGAACAGATTTGTTGATAATGTCCTACCATGTGAAATACAAGCACTGTAACCACGCTACCATTATCAACGAAATACGAGCGAAGTATTACGTACCCCGTTTATTGGCCGAGTATAGAAGAGTTCGAAAAGCATGCCAATATTGTAAAATCGACCTTGCCAGACCAGAGCCACCATCAATGGGAAATATTCCACATCAGAGGCTTGCCATTCATCAGCGTCCATTTTCCTATACGGGAATTGATTATTTTGGCCCTATGTCTGTTGCTGTTGGAAGACGTGTTGAAAAACGATGGGGTGTAATATTCACCTGTCTAACGACTCGAGCCGTTCATCTTGAAGTCGCTCACTCGCTGAATACGAGCTCATGTATCCTGGCTATTCGGAGATTTATAGCAAGACGTGGATCACCCCTAGAGTTCATCAGCGATTGTGGAACGAATTTTGTCGGGGCGTCAAAGGAGCTCGCTGCTGCTGCCAAGCAAGTGGACAAAGATGTTCTGATGGAAGAGTTTAGCGGTACACAACTGAAATGGAGCTTTAACCCACCAAGTGCACCCCACTTTGGCGGATGTTGGGAGCGCTTGATCCAGTCGGTAAAGAAGATACTGTGCCATTTCAACTTGCCCAGACTACCCTCCGATGAAGTACTTCAATCAGCGCTCACAGAGATCGAGATGATCATCAATGGAAGACCGTTGACCTACATCTCTTTGGATGGTGAGTTTGACGAACCGGTGACTCCTAATCATTTACTTTTAGGTAGTTCTGATGGATCAAAGCCAACAGCTGTTTACGACGACTCTGCAATAGCGATTAAACAATCATGGAAGTTCTCACAAATCATCGCGGATCGATTCTGGCGAAAATGGGTAGCTGAGTACCTCCCCACCCTCACCCGAAAGACGAAATGGTTTCAACCGGTTCGACCTATCAATGAAGGGGACATCGTCGTTATCGTTGATGGGAATCTTCCTCGAAACTCCTGGCCGAGAGGACGAGTAAAAACAGTAGTTCGTGCGAAGGACGGGCAAGTGCGACGAGCAACGGTGCAAACAGTGAATGGGGTAATCGAACGACCCGCTGTGAAACTTGCGGTACTGGATGTTTCAGATAGGACAAATGTGTAGGACGATGGCGTAGACAGGAGTGAAGAACCGGAATAAGTACTAGAATAGGTACTTCACTGGGGGGGAGAATGTTGAGAACAACAGCGCCATCTGTTGATCAGGGAGCTGAACTTGCAAGAGCGAATGGATTCATGGGTAGGATTGGATAGAAATCAGTGGAGTAGAGATGGCCCGGAACATAGATCAGAAGTTAGAAAGGTTTCGTGGCGAACGGAGCAATCTTTTCAGCTCTCGCTCTCCTGATAGGACTCGTTTTGTGTGTTAACGCTACGGGAAATAAAGTGCTTGAAAAATAAAACCTTTACGCGATCCAATCTGACTTCTACATTCTGAAAAGATTGTGATTCACGAAAGAATTGTTGATCGGTGCAGATTTGTGAACATTCTGAGAAGGCTTCCCCGAACAGTGCTATTTCACGCGGCTTTCGTGACACCTATTGTGCGTGTATTCGTAAGACAGTGTTAGTGAACAAGCTGCGAAATAGGAAGAACGTAAATCGTTGTGGCTTCGACAAGATTCATATTGTGAGAGCAAGTAAAACCCACACAGCTTCACGCGGTTTTCCTGAGAGTGAACAAACTGCGAAGCTGAAAGTGAATCGTTGTGCATACGACAGGATTTACATTACGGGAAAAGTGTCAGGCGACTTCACGCGGTTTCCTTATTACGATCAAGCTGCGAAGTTGAACATTATCCACCGAGACAATGGAAGTAAAAAGTGAGTCTAGTGTGAGTGATAAGATGGAACAGACGGTTTGTGAGCGTGTGATAGAAAGCGTCAGTGTGGTTGAAGAAACGACGCCATCGGATAAAAAAGTAGAAGAGTATCCCTCAAAGCACGTGTGGCTGGAAGAGTTTAACCTCCAAAAACGACAGCTCGAGCTTGAACGCTTGGAACTAGAGTTGGAGAGGAAGAAGCTAGAGCTAGATAGAAGAGCGCTGGAGCTAGAAGTGAAACACAATAGAGCTTCTTCATACTCGGGAGACAATGTTAGCGCATGTGAACGTGTATTAACGGGCACGGCCACGAACAGTGTCGTTGAAGATAGTGGTGTTAGTGAGGACGATCGTTTAAGTGTGCGTAGTGGAGAAGAAAACGGCGGCCAGGCTGTAAATTTTCTGGCAACGCCGTCGACTTGTGTGGAAGAGACGCCGTTAACACATCGACAAATTGCTGCACGACAAGTAACCAGCCGTGATCTACCGATTTTCACGGGAACTGTACAGCAATGGGTCGAGTTTATCGATGCATATGAACACTCGAACGCCATTTGTGGATTCACGGACAGGGAGAATCGCCTACGACTTCAAAGGTCGTTGAAGGGTCCGGCAAAAGAATCGGTGGAACATCTGCTGCTGCTTCACGCGAAACCAACGGAGGTGATTGCTGTGCTGAAGGCTGAGTTCGGACGACCTGAGCTGATCATCGAAATGCAGAAAGAGCGAGTACGCAGGATGCCGTCACCAAAAGCTGACAAGTTGGAAACAATGGCTGCGTTCGGAACTGCTGTACGTAATCTGATCGCCGCGATAGAAGCGTCTGGTATCCGTGAGTATTTCTACGATGGTTCTCTATTAAAGGAATTGAGTGCAAAGTTACCACCGGCTACGCAACAAAAGTGGGCGCTGCATAAAACCAAATTAACCCAGGTAACCCTTTTCGAATTTGGTAAATGGATTGGGCGAATTGCTGATGCATTGAAGAGGGAGCTCACACCATCACTTGCATACCAGTTTCAACAAGAAGGTATGAGTCAACAACATAAGGGACGTGGTGTTACACACTGCAACATGCATACAGCGCAGACCAATTCGCATGCTAGTCCTCAAGCGTGTGTCCTTTGCAAGGGAACGTGTGCAAGACTAAGCCATTGTAGCAGATTCGTAGATATGAGTGTTGCGGCGCGATGGAATTTGGTGCGTGAAAGAAGACTGTGCAAACGATGTTTGTCGTCTCATCGGAACTGGTGTCGCGTGAAGAGTCCATGCGGAAAGAATGGTTGTCGGGTCATGCACCATAGTTTGCTGCACGAAGAACGAGTAGACGTGATCACCCCAAACATGCAGTCCTCCCTAAGGCCGCTAAACTGCAATGCGCATTCAGGAACTGGAGAGCAGGTATTATTCCGTTATATACCCGTTCTATTGTACGGACGTAATAAAATCATCAACACCTTCGCATTCCTTGATGATGGTTCGTCGTCTACCTTTGTTGACCACTCCTTGAAAGAAGAATTGGGATTGGAAGGAGAGGCACACCCGTTGCACCTCGAGTGGACAGGCAACACCATGCGGGAAGAAAAAGACTCCGTGCTATTGAAAAAGGTGATGATATCGGGAGTTGGTCCAAATGCAAAGAAGTATGAAATGTCCAATGTACATACGCTACATGATCTTGCGCTGCCGATACAGTCGGTTTCAATAGAACAGCTCATTGCTAATCATCCTTATCTGAAAGGTGTTCCTGTTGCTCCATATTCTAACGCTAAACCCAGAATATTAATTGGCATCGACAACTGCCAACTAGGAAAACCAACGAAGATAAGAGAAGGAGGTTTAGGTGAGCCAACTGCATGCAAAACACGGTTGGGGTGGACTGTTTTCGGACCGTGTTCATCAATAGCTGGTACCAAGAGCAGCAGTATTGTTGGTTTTCACATCTGTGTTTGCAGTGGGTGTGAGGGGAACGTAAATGAATCGTTGAAGAAATTCTTTTCCCTTGAGTCCCTCGAAATATCGCACACACGCAAACCTTTGTCAGATGAAGATGATCGTGCTCTCGAGACACTCGCTGCTGAAACGCACCTGAAAGACGGACACTACACAACAGGTTTGCTGTGGAAATACAATGATGTGAGGCTGCCACCAAATAAAGAAATGGCGTTGCGCCGTCACGTTTGTCTGCAAAGAAAATTGACAAAAGATCCTGTGCTAGCGAAGAAGGTACATGAGAAGATGGCGTACTACGAATCACAAGGATATATTCGACGCCTTTCAAACGAAGAACTAAATGAAACACACCAGAGAGATTGGTTTTTACCTATTTTTCCTGTCGTAAACCCTTATAAACCGGGAAAAATTAGAATGGTGTTTGACGCTGCGGCAGAAATGAAAGGAGTAAGCTTGAATAAAATGTTGCTAACAGGACCGGATCAGTTGGTAGGCCTGTTATCAGTTTTGTTCAAATTTCGTGAGCATCGTGTAGCAGTAGTCGGCGATATTAAGGAAATGTTTTTCCAAATAAGAATAAAACGAGAAGATCAACGCAGCCAGCTCATTCTCTGGGAAGATACTGACTCCTCCCATGGTCCGGATGTGTATGCGGTAGCTGTCATGACTTTCGGAGCAGCATGCTCCCCAAGCACCGCACAGTATGACTGGTATTCCAGTCGTCGATAGCTCCTGGTCGATCGCCGCCGCTGTCAAAAAGCGGTTCATTTTGCACTCATCGTCACTCATTTGGCTCTCATTTATGGGAAAGCGCTATAATTTTGATGGGGAAAATTTGAAGGGGAAAATGAATCGCTCATTGCCGCGTCGATCGACGCGGTTTGTATGAAAAGAAATCCGCGAGCTCTTTAGTAACGAATCGGTAAAACGTTCCACAAATTTTGTGATGATTTATGTAGTTGCAGTAGAAAATGAACGCACGTACGACAAATTTTAAAAGCGAATACGGTGATAGAAATAAATATGTAATTTGATGCTGTAAAATTTTTACCGATTCATAATCTGGAGAGATGGAACAATGTTTTTTTTTTTATTTTCGCGTTTGTTCCATCAACACACATTGCCACATCCGGAATGCCTGTTTTCTGCAGGAAATATTCCTTTGTTGCCCGTTTTTCTTCATCTCTAGTTCTATCCAGACACTGAGCAAAGTTTCGAGCAAAGGCAAAACTCGAAAATAAAACAAAGCAACCATTGGCTAATAAACGGCACTGCCATAAACGCCAAATGTCATTTCTCCATAATGAACATATCTCCGCGGCGATCGACCAGCAGCTATCGACGGCTGGAATACCAGTCTATATCATGAACATCAATGCCGAAAGATTTAGGGATAAATATCCCAGGGCTGTCGAGTGTGTCAAACAAGAACATTATGTAGATGACATGCTCGTCAGTGTTGAAACAGAGCAAGAAGCCATAACCCTTGTCGAGCAAACACGTGATATTCATGCGCAAGGAGGATTTGAGATAAGAAACTGGCTTTCCAACTCCAGCAAAGTCCTGAAACAGGTAAATCAAAATCAAATCACTGTGGCTCATCAAAATATATGCTTGGAACAAGGAACCGAAAAAGTGTTGGGTATGTGGTGGAACACCATAAATGACACCTTCACATTCCAAGTATCAACGCAACTGAAGAAACATCTGCTAGCTGGTGAAAAATTACCATCAAAGAAAGAGGTCCTTGGAACATTGATGAGTGTATATGATCCAATGGGATTGCTGGGAAACTTCTTAATGTTTCTCAAGATATTGCTGCAGGATATCTGGCGAGCTGGGTACGGCTGGGAAGATGAGATAAGTGGAGTTTTAGCTGAGAGGTGGATGAAGTGGATAACAGCACTGCAAAATGTAAAGGAAGTAAGAATCCCGCGATGCTACAGATCATTGACATCGATTGAGTCTGCCGACGTTCAACTACATGTGTTTTGCGATGCAAGCGAAAATGGGACTGCGGCTGTTGCTTACCTCAGGTTTAGTGAGAACAACGTAATAGAATGTGCCCTTGTTGGATCAAAAACGCGAGTAGCACCCTTAAAGTATCTCTCTATCCCACGTCTGGAATTGCAGGCTGCTGTAATTGGAGCTCGACTAGCAAATACAATTATACAATCCCATCGTATGAACATCAACCGAGTATTTTACTGGACCGACTCAAGGGATGTGATATGCTGGCTACGTTCCGACCACCGCAGATACAGCCAATTCGTGGCATTTAGAATAGGAGAATTGCTCGAAACTACCAACATAGAAGAGTGGCGTTGGCTGTCTACAAAAGAGAATGTGGCTGACGAAGGCACCAAATGGACTAAAATTCCGAGTATGAGTCCCACGAGTAGGTGGTTTCATGGTCCAACATTTCTATGGAAACCAGAAGAAGAGTGGCCGGTATCTGTGGATTATCCGAAGGAGACGGTAGAGGAGATTCGAAGTTCTGTGCTTCATCATGCGGTATCGGACCCCCTGATAAGATTCGAACGTTTCTCGACTTGGAAAACTATGTTGAGATCAGTTGGTTACGTGTTTCGATACATTGACAACCTACAACGCAATATCAAGCGCAACAAAAGTACAGTGAAGCCATTAAACCAGTATGAGCTACGTCGTGCCGAGACTTTGATAATTGCGGAAATCCAGAGAAGTGCATTTTCACATGAGATACGGTTGCTGAAGGAAAATTCGACAAACACATTCTTAAAAAAGGTCATCGGAAAGAACAGTTCGCTGTACAAGTTGTCACCAATGATTGATGACAAGGGTTTGCTAAGAATACGCGGGCGTTTGGTCAACTGTGCCTGGATTGACGATGCATTAAAACAGCCGATAATTTTGCCAAGAGGACATGCGGGAACAGATTTGTTGATAATGTCCTACCATGTGAAATACAAGCACTGTAACCACGCTACCATTATCAACGAAATACGAGCGAAGTATTACGTACCCCGTTTATTGGCCGAGTATAGAAGAGTTCGAAAAGCATGCCAATATTGTAAAATCGACCTTGCCAGACCAGAGCCACCATCAATGGGAAATATTCCACATCAGAGGCTTGCCATTCATCAGCGTCCATTTTCCTATACGGGAATTGATTATTTTGGCCCTATGTCTGTTGCTGTTGGAAGACGTGTTGAAAAACGATGGGGTGTAATATTCACCTGTCTAACGACTCGAGCCGTTCATCTTGAAGTCGCTCACTCGCTGAATACGAGCTCATGTATCCTGGCTATTCGGAGATTTATAGCAAGACGTGGATCACCCCTAGAGTTCATCAGCGATTGTGGAACGAATTTTGTCGGGGCGTCAAAGGAGCTCGCTGCTGCTGCCAAGCAAGTGGACAAAGATGTTCTGATGGAAGAGTTTAGCGGTACACAACTGAAATGGAGCTTTAACCCACCAAGTGCACCCCACTTTGGCGGATGTTGGGAGCGCTTGATCCAGTCGGTAAAGAAGATACTGTGCCATTTCAACTTGCCCAGACTACCCTCCGATGAAGTACTTCAATCAGCGCTCACAGAGATCGAGATGATCATCAATGGAAGACCGTTGACCTACATCTCTTTGGATGGTGAGTTTGACGAACCGGTGACTCCTAATCATTTACTTTTAGGTAGTTCTGATGGATCAAAGCCAACAGCTGTTTACGACGACTCTGCAATAGCGATTAAACAATCATGGAAGTTCTCACAAATCATCGCGGATCGATTCTGGCGAAAATGGGTAGCTGAGTACCTCCCCACCCTCACCCGAAAGACGAAATGGTTTCAACCGGTTCGACCTATCAATGAAGGGGACATCGTCGTTATCGTTGATGGGAATCTTCCTCGAAACTCCTGGGCGAGAGGACGAGTAAAAACAGTAGTTCGTGCGAAGGACGGGCAAGTGCGACGAGCAACAGTGCAAACAGCGAATGGGGTAATCGAACGACCCGCTGTGAAACTTGCGGTACTGGATGTTTCAGATAGGACAAATGTGTAGGACGATGGCGTAGACAGGAGTGAAGAACCGGAATAAGTACTAGAATAGGTACTTCACTGGGGGGGAGAATGTTGAGAACAACAGCGCCATCTGTTGGTCAGGGAGCTGAACTTGTAAGAGCGAATGGATTCATGGGTAGGATTGGATAGAAATCAGTGGAGTAGAGATGGCCCGGAACATAGATCAGAAGTTAGAAAGGTTTCGTGGCGAACGGAGCAATCTTTTCAGCTCTCGCTCTCCTGATAGGACTCGTTTTTTATGTTACGTTACGGGAAATAAAGTGCTTGAAAAATA
>KZ063767.1:24986-39700 GCA_002091835.1 Anopheles maculatus | reverse complement strand
TCCCAAGAGAAAGTGGACAGCAGGAGTGTGCAGGATACCATTGGCAACATTATTCTTTCCCAATGACGCGCTTTTCCTTTTTTGCCGGTTTTTTTTCTTATGCCGCCCGGTCGCAATAAAAAGTTATCAAGGTAGAAGGGTGTGCTGGGTGGATCACCGGCGAGATTGGAGAGGCAGACGTGCTGAATTGACAGGAGCCGGCAACCATTAACGATCGTCCAAGTGGACCAAACAACTTTGTGTTTAACCCCTTCGCAAATTCCTGTTTCATCTTGAACCTACGAGATTCAAGAGAATTCTGCATTGCATTACCAAGGCTACATCACGTACAGAGTTGGTCAAAGTACCATTCTGCTTGGCTACGAAGTACGAGCTTAGCTGCTTGGGCCGGTAATAAACTCCCTGGAGCGAGAATTGCATAGCATTTTTTGTGGATTCTTACCTACTACACCAGATAGAAAGAGACACTATATTTAAATTCCTTTAAAAGCATGAGATTTTTGGTGCACACTGTAAATATGTTAACTGAAACCCTAATATTCCTAAGTCTCAATCCAAAGATTAATATACAGTCAAGTGCACTAGCGTTGCTTTTATTAACGTGTGCCCGTAACAATTTCTAACGCTGCCCTTGTGCATGTGATAGAAGCAGACGGTAGAAGAATTGTGACATTCTCGCAGTTATCGCATATCCGAGCAGGCATCTCAAGTGGTTTTAGAGAGTCGCGTAGAGTCGCATTCAACCCCCAGAAGGAAAGCCGTCGTGCGAAGAATTAGCCTATACGAACAAGTTGGTACCGTCGTTGACCTAAGGCACCTCCGCCAGGTAAGAGCGTAGACATAGCCGGCTTGCAAGCGAGATGCTATGATCAGGCACGAACATTCACGACCTTCATAACGAGTGTTCCACCGTTATAAAGGGTTTAAAATCTGCAGTCATCAGCAACAACGCCATGTACTTAGCGTGCAAGTTGTTGTGCGGTTGTTTCATTATCCTTTAAGGATAAAGGATAATGGTTTGTTCCGTAGTTTATCTACAATTTGCCTTATGCATTGGTTAGATGTGAAAAATGCTACCACTACGAGATCGGTCGGCACATCACGACGGGAACCGAAACTAATTTGAAACTAGCCTACGGAATGTCAATGATGGCCGTTAATAAATTGGCCCATCAAATACAAATTACCGGCCTGCAATTAGTTTATTAGGGTGGTTAATTTAGCAGCATTTGCGAACGACCCTTCGATGCTAGCGACTTCAACAAATAGCAATTCTCTAAAAGTAAGCATTCAGACAAAATGAAACAACCAAACGAGGAAAGAACAAACTCAGCACATTTTTCAGAGAGCGCTGCGTAGATGAGATCAATTAACCGGCAAGTGTTTTCTGTCTTGCTGCTGCCAAAATACAACAAACCAAACATTTATTACCACCACTCGTGTGTCAGGTGGACGAGAATCAATATTTGTTGGCAATTTTTTTTTTGGCCCCTCAAAGGTCTCACGGATCCTGAGTGTGTAGGAAAACCCGCTAAATTCTTGTCTATATAATAGTGACAGCAGACGTTGAAGAATTACGATAAAGTATAATGCAAAACGTACAATATTTTTTTTTTTGGCCCCTCAAAGGTCTCACGGATCCTGAGTGTGTATGTGTGTGACCTTAAGATGAACGAAGAATAAAAACATCACGCAAACGACATACCGGATGTCGGGTGTTTAATCGAAATTCAATTATAAGGTTTTTAATTCTCCACGGTAGTTATCTAGTAACGGAGCGAGACACAGTCCTCAGTTGAAATAGCAATGTTTTCCAATTAGTTTTGCAGCAGTACAAGCTACTTCGTTCTCTACGGTAGCTCTGCAGATTGCAGAATCTGATACAAAAACAAGCTGGATGTCGCTAGATTTCTAATGCTTATATCAGTAATAATATCAAGATTACCTAAAGCTATCTCTGGAAGCATAATTTATTTTACAAGATCAAACGAATACAGTAGATCTTAACACTTCTTGCTGCTTTATGTAAGCGGTAGTCGAATATGTTGCTCTCCATGCCTTCCTCAACTAATCACCTCCAGCACTCGCTGTCTAATGTTAGATCCTTGATAATTCGCTGCTAAACACCACCTCCTATAGAAATTATACAACAAGAACACATGGAGAACCGTGAAAGACGAGAGGCATTCAATCGCCGATCCAATTAGCCAACCTTTCTTTCCCAGGCGTAGCAGATAACACGCAACGAAAGATCCCCATCCCCCTTCCCTCCCTCGTTTCGCTACGTTCGAACGAGTTACATAGAGGAAGAAAATGCTGAAAAACATCTCGCCTGCGTCTTCTTGCAATCTTGAAATCGCACCAAGGCCAGCCCAAGGCGGGTGTGCTTCTTACCGTTCACTTCTCATACGCCGATGTGCCGACAGCACCAGGTATGCAAGCAACGGACTCCAGGAAAGTGCCGTTAAATGTTAGTATTTAGTTACCGGTGCAGACCGGACTGCTGTGCCCGTGCAGACACGCTACGTGGGGAATGATTCGTATGTGGTGCTTAATACTCAATCCAACCATCAGTTCTAACGGTCAACAGAAGTCACGAGACATCCACCACGATGATACTCACCTCCTGGACTGACTTTTGCCAGTTTTGGTAGGCATTAGACATTTCGGCTTTATACCTCCGGCGGTATCCAGCGATCGTACCTGGGAGGATAAGAAAACTAGTTGTTCAGCTGACTGTGCATCACTAAATTCACCTCACTGAACTCTCAAAAACCGCAGCCTGAAACTGAATCCCTTTCTTGTCGCTATTAAAGTAAAAAAAAAACTTACAATAATAGATCCATCTATCATGAAAATGCCCACAACTAACTGCAGAAACATATTATAATGCTCACATAAATACTTGACCTACTCTATGAGGTTCATGGACGTGTAAGCGAACCAGCGTCTTAACCGGCATACCTTCCGTGCGGGCTACCATCGGCATAAACTTGACCGTGAAGCCACCTTTCGTCTTCGTCTTCCTGCACTACACCGCCGAGTGTCTTGGACAGATACATTTGGCAAACGACTTTCACCGGAATGTTTCGTGCACAGCTCGGAATTTTGCGTCCGCGCGAAGTTTTTCCACCCGTTTGCAGGAAAGCTTGGCAACGGTGCAAAAGACGAACCGAGCCTTCACCATCATGCGAACCAGTTTTTACCGTAAGCTTATTCCGGTCACCTTCTCTATGTGCTACGTACTATATAGAGCCTTCGTACTTCGGTGACATGAATTCCTCGCACTGGCCGTACAGATTATGCATCAGCATAGGAAGCCTGCATGGCCTGGGTGTTCAACGATACACTCCTTTCGCGTTGCGCGACAATTCTGTACTTCACTTACGTGTACCTTTCGCAAGCAAAGACATCCCGATTGTTTAACCAAACGGTAACCTTCGCTGCTTTTCACAAAAATTCATCGATGAACATCGCGAAACTTTCAAAGGATGCTCGATTTAATTTTTAGTGTGTATCTAGGTGTTGTTGCATTTCTTTTACCTGGTTCCAATCGCGTCTCGACCGATCATTACAGAGAAAGCGAGATCGTTTAACCCCGGGATTAGAAGCTTATTAGAAAACAGAGAGCCGCCGGTGTGCCACTTTTTCTCTCTCACGACCGAGACAATGTGTTCGGTATTTTGCATAACAAAACCCACCGTTGCGGTGCTAAGATGAAACCCCTCCCCCCGTTTGCAGCAGTACTTATTTCAAATGCCCTGGACATAATTGTCACAAATATGTAACTGAAAGTTTTGTTTTCTTTTCTTTTCTTTTGACTAGGTGAACAAGCAATCAACTTATACGAGGGCAGGCAAAAATAACAGTTCAACGCTCAGGATGATTATCAGGAGTTCGAGCCTGTTTGGGCTCGACCAACACGTGATGATATATTTAATAGTAGCAATAGCATTAACTCTGGTACCAGTGTCAAACAGCGGTAAGTAACGTACTAATCCTTTACGAAACGAAGTCCTATACTGAACGAACTGTAACATTCGCACAAAGAACATACGCACAAAAGCAAGCGATAGACATACAATGACTAAGGACATTTTGCTGCTAATCTCGTGAAGCTCTTTAGCTATACCGCAGCGACATGAGCGGACCGTGGTTTATGTATAGCAATCACCGATACTGCCAACAGTACCCTCACTTTACAAAAATGCTTATCCAGCGTTCGATGACAAATGACACTAGGCATAATGAATTGTGTCGCTCGTCATTTGTGTGTGCGTGTTTTTTTTGTTGTCTGATGTTCTTGAGCTCATCCCCTCATCGTGCATTATTTTTAGGACAGTCGGCTTGTGGACGTGCAATTAGCAAGACAAGATGTTCAATTTCTTGTCTGTTATTCTTTCCCCATTTGCTGAGTCGAAAAGGGCACATAGTGGAAAAACGATAGGATAGGACACGGCACTGTATCTACTCGCCAGCCAAGCCAGCTTCTTGGCTGGATGTGTGGTTTCGTGTTTTTTTTTTTTTTTTTTTGCACTTGATTGCTAGTCACCCTTTCCGTATAGATGGCTGTGTACGGTGCGTTTTTGTTTGTCAACAGTAATGAGCCAGCCTATGGCAGTCTCCTACGGGAAGATGAGAATGTGAGCAGGACCACCCGTCCTTAGTGCTGGATCGAATATTTTCTTAACGGTACCAAGCGAGACCAGACAGCCACAAATCATAGAAGAAAGGTTAAAAGTAGGCAATTCTGAAACGTAGTCACCGTGGCATTATGTTGAGTAATTTCTTTGCTTATTGCCGTTGGGATTTGCCTCGACTCAATTATAAGCACAGACAATCGTGTGGTGCCACGTGGCCAGTACGATTAAATCGATCAATAATAAATCGGTCCCCCAATAATATACCGCAAAAGGTAAAGTGTCTGGCAGGATTACCAAATCATACAGCCAGTTATAATTATCCAGACCACCATCTCGACACACCAAACATCCGAACAAAATGAAGTGCGTGTCGGGGCTTTAAGGGCAACACATTGCATTGTTTGTTTGCGGAACAACTAGGAGATCGATGGTAAATAATCTTAAGCCAACGGAAAACACTCCCTTCCATACAACAGTTTTTATCAGCACGACTCGCCCATCTCTCCCATGCCGTTGAGTGCAAGGACACTTTAGTTCTTAATTTTTTAATGAATCTGTCCCTTTTGGGTGTAAAATTTCCCAATAAACGTACATATAGATTAGCTCATCAAACCATCAACGGGCGGCATAGTTGAGAGCAAGCATCGAACACAGCCATGAGGCGGCGAAAGTTGCTGGTCACGTTACAGAAGCTGCGTCAGATTACTCTTACTTATTTGGTTGCTTTCTTTAATTCGCTGATGCTTTTGTTTGCTTCATATATTATGATAGTTTTAATGAAATTTTAAATGAGCAGATTATCGATTCGTGCTATGGCAACAGATGTACAAGAATATAGAAGAAAACAAGCAAGTTAATTATCGAAATAAATCACATTCGCCAAGTCTTCAGGGAATACGTGAATACGAATTCATAATAGACTCTTCTCTGTTTACCAAGGGAGATTGGTTGTGTCAGCAGAGCTCTATTTATTGAATGAGGGTGTTTGCTGTGCCATATGTCAGAATTAATGTAACTGTCAGACTTACATTAGCAATGATATTAGTTATTCGGTTTATATTAAATTGACCTATTTACAAAGTCTGCACAAAAAGAATGTTGTGGCATCAAACTTCGCAATCGAACGATATCCCTGAGAACAACTATCATTTTTTGTCCACACGAAACTTGTTAGAAGTGCAAAAATTCTGTGGCGACTGCATGATATAGGTTTGCCCTATTTAGGAACGGGAACCTTATCAAAGCCTATCATCGCTACCCCAAATTGTGCGTTCTCACAATCACTTGACAGTTGACACAAACTTCTTAGCAGACCCTAATATGATACCGTCCCCGAGATGGAAGGCAGCATGAAACGTGCCAAATAATAAAGGGAGACTTTTCCGGGTTGGCCGCCGCATGGTCGACCGCATAACATGATTGTGTATTAATATTTATGGAATGTATGGTACGGTTGAGATGATTGCGTCTGCTTGACGTGTATGTTGTATTTTTTTTTTGTGTACACAAGCATGTGCAAAATCACGGAAGACCGTGTATAAACAACCGTCAATCTGATTTCGGACCAAAGATATCACGTACGCTGGACTATCTGTCATTAGCAATCGCGTACATACACACCGGGTCAAAGAAGGTCGTCTTATATCGGAAATATAAGGGAGAGTTTTTCCTTGAACCATGGCGGAAGGCAAACTTGATTGGGGTGACTGTGGGATAGTCGAAGATGTGGGATATGATCGTTGGAAACCATTCAACCTAAATACCATCGGGCAATGCTGGATTGATTGTGGTGTAGGTGATCTCGTTAAACGACTTACCGATGTAAAGCCACTCCTAAGTAAGCGCTAGCAAGGTGTTGGTTCAATATTTTTATTACTTTTTACCTTTGTGAGGTATACTTGGCAGTTAGCAATTTACCTTCTGGTAACTTCCGGCAGTATTCATATATCTCCATTAAACAGTACAAGTCAAGGCAAGTCTTCAACACTGGCAGAAGTGTGGAATAAATTGTATTTTTATTGCACTTACTTACTTTAAGTTCACACCGGTAAAATAAAATATTGAGCAAAAAAAAAACAATACACACTACGAGGATATCTACCAGTAAGGTCTGTTAGTCATACATAGTCTTATGTAGGCATATAATTCGGAGCTTGTTTCAATCACCTTAGCGTGCGACCGAGAAAGGATACAAATAATTTAATCTGGACCTGGACTTATACCGGTTTTTTTTATCGGAGAATGCTTATCTAATTTGAGGAATGCGTTTTTTTATTACAATTGACGATAAGTCATTTGAAGTAGTTCTGTTATTGGATCTAAAAAAAAAGTCTAATAAAAAATCATATTCTGATCTTCCTCTATCTTAATCGACCAAAAACCTTTGCATCTTCCTAACCGCAGCGCCGATGTATGAAAGTGATCAGACAGAGCTGGAAAACTACGGCGAATCAACTGGATGCTACTACAACTACAATCATTACGGCGAGGGCGATCGTATTATGACAAACGAACCATGTTTGAACTGCACATGTCACGACCGCATGCTGATGTGCTATCTGCGCGTCTGCCCGTTCACGAAGGCGATCGGGCAGGACTGCACGATTGAGAAGCGAGAAGACCAGTGTTGTCCTGTCATCACCTGTCCAGAGGTGGAAGTCCAGTTGCTCGACCATCAAACGACGGCAAATCCATCGAACGCGCTCGGTGCCACCTCATCAAGCGAGGTCGGTGCGCCCGATCAGTACGGTTGCTCGATCAATGGACGCTTCTACCCGGAAGGAGCTCAAGTAAGTACACGCACATTTCTAATGTAATGGCAATTGAAAACTGAAAACTGATCTGTTCGTTTATATTCACAGGTGCCATCAAATCCACAAAAACCATGTGAGCTCTGTTACTGTATTCGCAATATGACGACCTGTGTGATGCAGGAGTGTACGCTGCACATCGACGGTTGCCAACCGATTTACAACAAGGGTGTCTGTTGTCCAGTGAAATATGATTGTGGTAAGCAAAAACCATTGGTACAAGTTGCTTAATTTTAGCTTACTGTTGCATTGCATAATTCATTCAAACGCTTTCACAGATCACGATAAAGATTCGACCCCGATGTTGGAGGACGAAGGTACTACTACAGTGCGTCCAACACCAGGATTCATCCTTACCACCACCGTATCCCCATCCGTGTCTACCGATTGCGTGCACAACGGTGAAACATACGCAGATGGTGCGCTAATAACGACAGACAAACCATGCGAGCACTGCTACTGTATGCGTGGTGACATTGTGTGCGCGGTACAAGAGTGTGGAACTCCGCTGGAGAACGAAGGCAAGAACTGCACTGCTTTGCCACCGGCCGCCGGTCAGTGCTGTCCCGACAAATACATCTGTGATGGTAGTGCAGCAGCCACGATGGTAACGACAACGCCAATCATTTCGCCAGCCGCCAATGACGACGATGGGCAGGAGCAAGAGAAGGAGCAGCCGCAATATGAAGATAGCCAGCCCGCAACACCTCAAGAGCAGGCACCAGAGGCAGCTCAGACCACAGCACCCAGTGCAGAAAGCACCACTTTGGCAACTATGGACCAGAAGGTGCAGGATGTCGTAACGGCAGAACAGGCAGACTCTGAAGATGACGACGATCAGCAAGAACAGCAGCACGTTGTACCGCAATTCGAGGATGTGCAAACAGATGACAGCCACGAAGAGGACGACAGCGATGTTCAGGTTCCGGAAAAGGTTGATGATGAACAGCCATTGACGACAGCGCATCCAACCGTGAGTGAAGAGCCCGGTGTTGAGAGTGATCACATTCCCGGACACGAAGGATCGCATGAAGAGGACGAGAACCAACAACAAGAAGCTACTACCGCGGTTGCCTTTGATGATGTGCCTGCGCTAACTACGGTGCGATCTGAAGTACAATCAAATACAGATGCGGCTGCACAAGACGAAACATCAACGGAGCCTCAAGATGATTCAGAGGTACCTAGCGATACCGTTGCAACCACTGTTGCACCCACAAAGGATGCACAGGAACCTGAAGCTGATGACGACCTACCGGTTACACTGGACGCTGATGAAGCAACAAGCACGGAAAAGCCGACGGCTGACGAGATTGTACCTTCTTACGAACCAACGACAGTTCGGAATGAAGAGGACAGTTTTGAGCACGTGGTAACGACGTCACTTCCAGCACTGGCAATTGCTGACGAGAAGGAAAACGAAATAGATGAACATCATGATCAAGTAACCGAGACAAACACTGTCGAACATCAATCAGAACATGATGATGCTGTATCGACAGAAGAACACGATGAACAGAAAGAACAAGATGGACAAGAGGAACTGGAAGATAGCCAAGAAACCGGCACCACTACGGCTCAGCCGGAGCGTGATGAAGTGTCCAGCGAACCGGAAGCGCAAACACACGCACCGTCAAGTGCAGCTATCGTACCAGAGCAAGACAAACCGGATGTTAGCAACGAGAAGAAGGAGGCTGCACAAAAGGCCGACGACCAACCGCAGCTACAACCGGAGCAAGATTTTGTAGAGTTACCACCGGCAGTTGTTGTGACCGAGCTACCGCCACTGCCAACGTCAGCGGATGAAATGTTCCCAGCCGAGCAAACACCTGAACCGCCCAAGGATGAGATTTTGGTAAACATTCCATTAGAGGCCGATTCTCACGTTTTGTCTGATTCGATGACGACCGAACACGCACCTACCTTTGGCGATCGTAAAGAGGACGATGTGCAGGAGCCAGAACAGATTCATGTACATCATGGTGCAGATATGGATGAACCAGTCGAAATGAACACCGTCATTCCGCTGGAGCAGGACGAACAAAAGGTTGACCAACCGGCGCATGAAGATAGTGAACTAGCGCATGACAAGGAACCGGAGCAGGACGAGAACGACGAGCATAGCGAACCGGCCGAAGAGGATGGACAAAGTGGCGAGACACAGGGCCATGATCACGCACCGGTGGAGGATGAGGTACAAACGCCAGCAACTCCCCTCGATGAGAAACTTGACGACGATCTGCATGTGGAGAGTCCGGACAAACTGTTCCCGGAGTCGATTCCAGGCGAAGGTGACTGTTTGATAGATGGAGTCACATATGAGAACGGTGCCACTGTACCAACGACTGGTAAATGTCAGGTTGCATGCCATTGCTCGAACAGTATCGTACACTGCGAAATGGTACGTTGCCAGGCTCCACCGAGCGACGACTGCACACCGAAATCGACCGTATCCGGTGAATGTTGCCCAACCTACAGCTGTCCAAAGGAAACTACCTCTACCGCGAGCTCTGTGTCGGTGGAATCGACGGAAGCCTCCACGGAAAGTGACGATGTGGACAGTGACGAAGAGCAACAGTCAGCGGATGTTAGTGCTGAATCTTCCGAATCATCGACCAAGGCCCCTGTGTCCGATTCACAGTCTACCTCGACGAACGAGGAGGACGATGAGTCAAGCCAACCATCGGAAGCGGAAAGTGATAGCGCTGGGTTCGATCTCGATGACGACGTGTTCAAACCGTTGCGACCACAGGAACCTTCACTAGATATGAGTATCAACTACTTTGCTGGCAATCGTCCGACGACTGCGAACTATGATGATGATATTATTTTGAGTACGGCTGCACCGACAAACGTACCTGCTTCGGTTGACTCCGTGAAGGAAAGCGCTGCACAACAGGTAACGGAAGTGCAACAACAAGAGAAACATACTCCGACCGAGGCAACACCGTCTGCCGACAGCGTATCCGATTCTGAACAGAAAGAGGAGTCTACCACAACAGGTGATGTTGTGGAGCGCGGTCCAGAGGTTGAACAAGACCAGACTGAAGAAAATCAGAAGCAGGATGAAGAACCGCAGCCAACGACTGCAAAGGCTATCGCAGGGGAAAGTCAAACAACAAATGTGCCGATCAGCGAATCAGAAGAAAGTAGCACAGGTGAAACTATCCATGTCGATGTTGCTGATGATGGCGCAGAGATAGTTGATCACGATCAATTTTTCACTACGCCTGCTGCTGACGTTGCTGAAGAAGACAACGCCCAGACTCAAGGAATTACTGCTAGCGCTGATAATCTAGATAAACAACAGGACCTAGAACAAACAGTAACAACTGCTATCCCAGTACAGGCTGAAAAAGAGATCGAACGAGATGACGAGCAAGAAAGCCCAGTACAAACGACAGTACGTTCTGTGGAGCCCACTCTGGAAGTCACCACTAAGTACGAACCAGAGGAGCATCAGAGCAACGATATAGAAAGTGATGAAGTTGCTGACACGGTTAGCGACAACGACAAACCATTATCAAGCACAGACGACGAAGACACTACTGCACAGGAAGCAACTACTACCAGAGACACTGAAACGGCCGCAGAACAGGTGACGGAAACTCAACATAAATTGGACGATGCGACGACCGCTGCTAACATTCTCGCAGAACATGAAGAGAATCGTGTGGGAGAGGCAACAACAACACCAACAGCAGCACTCAACGAACCCGAAAATGTAGAGCAGAGTGATGTAAAGCAAACTGATGAATCAGATCTCACTGAGGATGAAGTTACGGATATTCCGGCAGTAAGCACTTCAAAACCGGTGATGGAAATAGAACAAACAACATCGTTTGTGCAGGATGTAGAAGCAGGACATAAAATGACTACATTAAAAGAAGAAGAGCAACCATTAACCACTGCTCAACCTGCTGGTGATGAGAATGAGTCAGATGAGCCAGCCTCGGCAACTGTTGCTACTGCAATGGACAAAGATAATGAAAACAATTTCAAAACTACAGAAGCGCCCGTTACTCAAAAGACGACAACTGCACCAAAAACTAATGACGATGCCCTAATCTTCCGCGTCGACGATGATGAAGAACAACCGATCGTAAAGCCAACGCTAGAAGAAAGTGTTCCAACGCAGGACACAGTAAAACCGACGTTTGAGGAAATCAAGCCTTCTCACGATGCAGTGAAACCTAAGCCGGTTGACAGGGAGGAGACGGACGACGATAATCTTATCAGTCCAGAACAGGATGGTGGATTCCATTTCCCACAGGAGGATGACGACGAGGCGGAAGAGCCTATATTCAAGCCGTCCCTGGATCACACGGAACAACACGAAACTATGCCATTACCTGTGGAAATTCCTCAGGAAACACTTGAACCGGTTGATCAAATTAAGGAACACGATGAGAGTGCACAGACTACCACTGTTCCTAGTGAGCGTGTGACAGCTATCCCCAGCACCGTCGGACCATTGCAACCGGACCAGGATAGAGAACAGATAACACACGATGATGATCAGGAAAGCAACGAAATCGAAGCTGATGTTCAGCAGATTACTGTGCCAGTGAAAAAACCGGAACAGACACCTATTTACGACGAAATCGAAGAAAATGAACAGCAAACGGTCAAGCCCACCAAACATACACCAGAACAGACAACTACAGGGTATGACAAGACACATGACTCTGAGTTACAATCTACTACAGTGAAGTATGATGTGTCTGACGATGCACAGGACAAAACTGGTAATGAACGCGAGCAATCAACCACGGCTACACAATCTAGTAGTGCATTTGACGTAACGCCAGCCATTGAACAACACCAGGAACAAGATGAAACTGAAAAGGATGATGGAGCTGATGCAGTGCCAGACACTGATAACACATATTCGACGACTGTTCGTGTTTCAGAAGCTGATAGTGCACAGGACGAAGAGCAGAATGCCTCTACTGCCGCACCTACCGTTGCCCAAGAGCAGGACAAACTGACTACCCCACCAGTTCTTACAAGCGATGACAGCCAATCAGAAGAAAAGGAAGATACTCCTCACATTCAACTGGCTGATGACGATGAGGATGTGCAACAAATTGCCACTACACCGCAAGTGTCTGTGAAACCAGAGAGCGCGGATGAAAACGATCTGGAGCAAGAACAGGTCGCACAGTCTGATGACCAGGAAGAAGATGATCAGTTTGAGGATGCCACAACGAAAGACACCGGTGCCAACGATGAGGTGCAAACCACCACGGCCGATGTAGACGTTAAGCAAACACCTTCTTCAGTATTCATGGAACAGCCGTCTACTCTAGCACCGATGAAGCAAGCTGAGCAAGAGGATCAACAAACGCAAAAACCCGAATTTGACGAAGGTATAGCTCATAGCAGTGTAGAAGAAAATGATGAGCAGGAAAGTACAGAACAACAAACGGAAACGACACCGAAAGTGCCAGTGGCGCACGCCGCACCGGATACATCGGAAGAATTGGTTTCCGCGACAGAGCCTGCTACTGGTGATGTTGATAGCAGCAGCTCCACTACTGAAGCTACTCATAAGGAATCTGAGGAAGACCAAAAGCTTGACGATGGCAGTCAGGATGAACAGATACAGACGACTGTGGCTCCGCAGGCTACGCAGGATAAAAAGCAACAACCAGACCCAGAATTGGACGTTACCACTACGCCAGCAGATTCAGAACATGCAGCTCCGATGGAAGATGACGTTGATTTCGAGCAGGAGCAACAGACAATTACAAGCACAACCGCACCGCAAGCTATTTCCGAGAAAGACAAACAGACGACAACCGATATGTCGCTAGACGACGATAAACTTGCAGAACCTTTGGATACGCAATCAGAAAAGGGGACTGAATCGCCAGAGCAGGATATTCAGGCCACTACAGTCCGAGCTACAGAATTCGATTTTAATGTTGCCGACACATATCATGAACATCCCATCTTTGAGCCAGAATCGGATGACGATGCTCAAGACGAGGTTGCACACTCCACCACTTTTGCTACGCCAGAACAGCCAAGTCCAGCACAGGATACGCCGCATAAACCAGCAGTAGAGGAGGATGCTGGCGCAGGTGAATCTACCGATGATTTGTCTACCGTATCGTACGATGAATCTGTAAAACCAGAAACAGACTTGCACGATGATCACGATGCACAGGACGTTCGCGTTACTACTGGTGCTTCCGTCGACGACGAAGATTCTGCAGAAGAAGACGATGACGTTCAAATAACTACTGTAAGACAGAAACCCATTAGTGAAGATAAACGTCCGTCGTCAACTACAGCTGCAACTGTACCAAAGGAACCAGAGCAAGATCAAACTGACGAAGAAATCCGTCCAATCGGTACGGAGGAGCCGGAACAGACCAGCGAGTCCGTAACAGCTATTGTACCAGAAAGTGATGATAAATTACAACCATCCGAACCGGCTACTGATAAGCCAACTGCTGCCCACGATGTAGCGGTAGAGGCTGGAACTACCTCAGAAGAAGAACAGGACGATGTGGAACAACCACAAACAGACGATCTACACGCGGATGATGACTCGTCGGAGGAGGAAGATACACCAGTCACATTGACTACGACATCTGCTCCAGTAAAGGCTACCACGACAGTTGATGCTGTTACTACACCAACAAAGGAAACAGCCGCCGAAGAGGTTACCTCAAAGGTTGAGGTATACACTACAGTAGTACCAGGCTCAGACTCGCAAGTGAACGAACAACAAACTGTGCAACAGGAAGACGAACCGATTTCAACTGCAGCACCAGTAACTACCACTACCATTATCTCTCAGCAAGCGGAAGATGCTAGTCAAGCAACTAGTACTACTGTTTTGGCCCAGAATACGGAAACAGAGCACTCTGAAGCACCAAGCGTTCCGTTGGAAGCGGTAACGATGTCAAGTACGTCTCCGGCTCTACCAACAGCAGATGTCACAACGGAAGAGCCTGTACGCGAGGTGTCAAAGACACCTGTAGCTGAGATATCACAGGATGATATTTCGCAAACAACAATTGCGCCGCTCCCCGCACAAGATGATAAACTTGAGGACAAGATTGACACAACCGAAGATAAATCGAAGCCATCAGTGTCGGCAAGCGACGAAGAAATGGCGCAGAAACCACAGCCGGCTGGCGATGAAAGTGATGAACAACAAGTTGCTGCAAAACCAACCTTCACCGAAGATGAAGATGACGACCAACAGAAGGTTCAAGAGCCAGAAATTACGGGACTACACGAC
>KZ063767.1:0-24873 GCA_002091835.1 Anopheles maculatus | reverse complement strand
AACGACGACAGCAGCAGCTCCGCGAAGCCCACACAGCAGCCGGAAACGGTCGGACCATCGTACGGAGCGCCAGGCCAACACTACGACTCTGGTTATGGTCACATGCCACCACATTACCCACCGTCCTCCTACGAGGATGACTATGGCGAAGAAGAAGACCCAGCCGCATTTGGTCCGGGCACTTGCCGTTACGGTGGGAAGCTGTACGTTTCGGCCCAACAGATTCCACGCGACGATCCGTGTGATTTCTGCTTCTGCTTCCGCAGTGATATTATCTGCCTGCAACAGTCTTGCCCACCGCCTATTAGTGGATGCAACGAAGAGCCGATAGCTGGATTCTGCTGCCCGCGATACGAGTGTCCAGTTTCGATGGCAACAGTTTTGAACGTGACAACCAGCACGACTACCACAACGACCACGTTGCCACCACACTTCCTGTCACATGCGTACAAGGGACACGTGCAAAAGCGGGGTTGCCAGATTCAAGGCAAGCCGTACAACGTCGGTGAAACGGTTGCTTCCGCTTCCGGTCCTTGCATGCGATGCACGTAAGTACCCTCATACAAGTAATTCCAGTAGCAGTGATGTTACATTGTCTTAATTTGTTCCAAATCTTATCGTTCTTCTTAGGTGTGGTGGAGACGGTCAGATGCAGTGTGAACCGAAGGCTTGCAGTCCTGAGCCGATGCTACAGCAGATGATTGCCGTGGCAGCAGCCAAAAGAAGATGAGCGGACACATCGGAAAGATGGGACCGGGTTAGAGCTGAAACAGTACGCCCGTCACTACACGCCCGTCGCCAGCAAACGAATGTGTAGACACGAATATCGGTAGGGCAGATTGGCGACGGCGTCGACAGCGACGATTGGGACAAACGATATTAGCACTAAGTAAGCTTAAGGAACGGACTGAGGGTGACTAACGGACGACCACGTACGCTAACGATAGCATGACTCGAAGATGTTGATAAATTAGCACGGCTAAAGGAAGATCACCGAAAAAACACACCAGATCTATAGAAACCGAAACCGGTATAAGCGCCATACACCTTTAGGCGATCACTATGTAACGTCCATCGCTTCCGTTTCCGATGTGGTTTATGTTTTAGTTTTTGCGTACTATGTTTCCCTAACTTTTTTTTTACTTTTGTTTCCGTTTTCTAGCGAAACGTTTCGAAGCGCAATTTCTGGCACGCTTATCAAGCTATTAATCACGCATTTAAAATCAAACAGTGCAGGCCGATAGTTATACTGACAGGGACAACGACAGCGATGAGGAAAAGGAGAGTTAAGCAAATTGTGCATTTTTTAGTTCAGGCATGTGGTATTGTAGTATACTCAAACTGTCTCAACGACTCTCCCATTTATGACCAAGAACGGATGTTAGGACTTGTTGTAAACGTGTCTGCATAGCAGGCACATTCTCATATACAGTCAATCTTTATAATTGACAGTTAACGTTTAAACATCCGCCTGTCAGCTCGTGTGACGGCTTGGAAGCGATTGACACAGTCGCTCAAACACTCGAATGTTACCAGAAGTGCAACCGTCAAATCATCAGACTTCTCCACCCTCAGGCACCACGTGGCAAAGAACATAGCGGTGTTTTTGAACAACCAGGTGCGAAACATTTTTTTATGAGTAGACCTTAACTTCCTGACAAAGTGAACAGACGCCCGATGATTGACCGATCGGAGCAGCGTGCCGGCAACCCGATGGTATTTGCACTCCCTCGGTTGTTGGCCAACTTTTCGGACTGACTACTATCGCTTCCGGTAACCGCTGAAAAATTGCGATAGTAATCAGTGGGTACATTGCTTCCGACACCTCTCCCTTTCGAAAAGGCTCCTATGATCGCTTGAACATTTGGCAATGCTGAACTGTGTAGGTGTTTTTTTATTTGAGGAACTTAAACGTGAATCTTAAGTATCCAATATGGGAACTGCTCACTAAATTCCCGCACATCGTAGAAAAGTGTTTCGTATTAGCTTCCGTTTTAAAATCAATTCCAGCATATTTGATGCCGCTATATCTTCTCAGCATAGATTTCTCTTTTATCGCGTTCGCTGTAAAGGACGCCACATTCGATGCATTAGGTTCTTCGCTAACAAACGCTCCTCAGAGCAGTTGAATTGTCTATTACCTATATTTTACACTTGATTTAGGCTTTGACATTTTAACTTCGCTTTGCTGCGCTTATTCACTCACGTTGATGAAAACCCGAGCTGTGGATTGTTGAAAACATAATACTTTGAGTTGGCACACTGATAGCACAACCGCGATTGCATGTGTAACTATTTTTAATATTATCATTAAATTTATTTTTATTATAACGATTATCTCTTTTATCTCTGTATATTTTGCCATAATTTTAACAATCAACCATACACAGCAAAATCGTATTAGATGACTTTGGAACCTACGCAAGCGAACCCGCAAATTTAATGTCAAAACATCCATTACATCTTTTTCCCCCGTTTGACTGATGGGAATATCAACCGATCATACATATTGTGGCATATAAACCACGACAACGTGATGAATGTTTCGTTTTTGTTTGTAACATAGACTCATACAGAAAAAAAGACTTCTGGTCTAGAAGCGATAAAGTGGAATAACGAAGGTATGAAAACGAAACAATAATTAAAGAAAAAATTAAAACATCTATATATAAGTGCAACAGAACGAAATTTAAGAGCAGAATAGAAGAAACATAAACTGGAAAAAGGAACATGGGAAAAGAAGCATTGGACCTATTGGAGCTCGGTAAAACTAGCAAATATCAGGCATAAGATATACCTGTTGATGAGCTGCTTTAACTCGTTCCAATATGTTCTATCATATACTTGGAGTGGAGGCAGTACTACTTAGGCAGCGTACCCGAAACCATGTAGGGTTTGCGTTGGTACTGGTAGTAGACTCAGTGTGTGTCCTAGCTTCTCACAGATTCGGAGGTAACTTTTTTAGACTTCAACACGCAGGAATTTAGGTTTAACTTGTTCGTGACAAACCTAACCACGATATGATACTTCTCTTGAACCTACACTACCTGAATGCACTCGAACAAAAGAACAAAAGTCGAAGATTTTATGCTCAAACATTAATAACGGCAGGACCAGCAATCGGAAACGAACGCAAAATGGATGATACGAATCAATGGGAAGCATTTATCAGCCGCAGCTTGAACGGAGACAGGGTGGCAAAGAGGATTTTGTTTTTTTCGTTTTTGCGATCTCTTCTAGGAGAGGAAAAGGGCATAACAACCAACCAACACTTTTCCAGACAAACCAGCTGAACCGGTGCGAACTGAACCAGAGCGACAACGCGTACGCTCGCCCGAGCTGTTTTTTCTCTCCCACGAAGCAGATATCCAGGATAATAATGTTTCCTTGACATTAAGCAGACCTCCACTTGGATAAGGCGGATTACGCGAGGGATATGCAAGCCCCTGCAGTAAAACCTTACCCATGCATAACGCGGACTCTGCTGTTCTGCTGTGGAAAGACAAAAACAGCTCGTCCCAGCTGCCTAGGGGTGTAGGCAACCGGCGACCGAGGGCGCTCTTGCTCGGGTTCATCTCTGCTGACACCATATTCGCGACACAACACAAGCGAGTAGTAGGCAGTAGCCTATAAGTAGAAAAATAGATTTTAATTCATATTATTACTTGGCAAAATGATGGGAGTTCTTCCATGCGACGCGCTTTCCCGGAAAATACAACTTAACCCGATGCACATGTGACGCAGGTGCACAACGTCTTTGAAACCGCACATGATAATCTCGCAAATCTCGAACTAACAACAGCGTGAACGGGTTTTTTTTGGGGAAATGACTACGGGCTAAAACGGCGGAGCGAAAACGGGTAAGCACATCCAGCCAGGCACATAGTAGAATAACAGGCAAAGTAATAAGGAAGAACAAAAAGAACGCGAAAGAAAAAGAAGCTTAAGGAAATGCAAAAAGGAAAATAAACAGATAATTCAGGATATTTTTAAGTGTCCTTTTATACTGAAAATAAAATTTTTACGTAAAAGCTAACCAGGTAGATTGTGTTCTAAATCGATATTCCCGATCCCTTTTCTTCGGTATTATTATGCCGATCTACGATACCGTTTGCTGTACTACATCTACATACATTTGGCTACTATATTTAAATACCTTATACTCGGCTACAGCTTCTTCCCTACGCCATTTTGTCTGGTACGAAATTGATAGTCGCCATTTAAGTATGATTGGTGAAGGTTGATTGCTATTGATAACCGACTCTCAATGAAATAACTTTCAATACTTGCACATGCTCTTCACGTAGGATGATCAAAAAGATCACATAACTTAACACCTTAACATAAAACAACTTTACACAGTTTGACATAAACTTGATGATAAATTTTGAATAAGATCACTTGAGATCACTCTTGAGCAAACAGATCACATAACATAACACCTTAACAAAAAAACAATTTTACACACTTTGACATGGACTTGATCAAAGATTATGCAAAAGAGCATTCAAACGTTTAGGAAGTAACACTTATTGAAAGAACTTTTCACCAACAACCATAACACGATTGCTATTATAGACAGCTGCTTTTCTACGCCATTTTGTCTGGTACGAAATTGATAGTTGCCATATAAGTTTGATAGTAAGGGGTTGATTGCTATTGATAACAGACTCACAATGACATAATTTTCAATACTTGCACATGCTCTTCACGTAGGATGATCAAAAAGATCACCTTATTTAACACTTTAACTTAAAACTTTAAACAAATTTACACACTTGGACATGAACTTGATCAAAGATTTTGCAGATCACTTGAAATCACTCTTGAGCAAACATGATCAAAAAGATAATATAACTTAACGCCTTAACATAAAACAACTTTATGCACTTGACCAATAATTATGCCGACGATCACTTAATCACTTAACAAATAACACTTATTGAAAGAACTTTTCATCAACTGAACGAGGACCAACCACTTCACGGGGCGATCTACACGCGAATGGTTACTCGTAGGTGCAGTAAGACACATCAATCACATTTACTAAGCCATCCGCTCCAAAAAATGTCTACCACGCCAACGGTGAACACTACCACATCTACAAAGGCAGTCGCCGAAGAGATGTTGGGGTGAATACTAAAATTGTACCTGGTTCGTACTCGTAAAGGACAATACACCGACGCACACTGAAGCAGTACCGTGTTCTTAATGGAATATAGCTTAAAGCTTTTGAGTTCGCAGTATCTGTGCACATAACGGTATAACTACTAGCTTAGATAAACTTTTCAACTTTTCAACTTAGATATCACTTTTCAAACTTTTGGTTTTACAGATTTTCATTACCATCCGATGCGCTGCATCGTATCGATTTGGTTGAAAATTTCTTATTCTGGTCTAAAGCAGCTGCCATACTGTCTGGTACGAATTGTATAGTCCATTGTTCCGGGTTGATAATGCACATAACGGTATAACTATTTGCTTAGGAAAAAGTCCGCGTATCACTTTTCAAACATTTGGTTTTACAGATTTTCGCATCGAATTGGCTGCTATATTTAAATTTCTTATTCTAGTCCAAAGCAGCTGCCATTTTGTCTGGTACGAATTGTATAGTCCATTGTTCCGATTTGATCGTTACTAATGCGAAGCCTAACATGACTTAATTTTACACACTGACACACGCACTTGTTCAAGGATGATGAAGATGATCACTTAATCACTTTAGAAATTCCGCCTAACCGTAAAAAAAAGTTAAATTTCCTATCTTTATCACAAACGCTCAGCGTTACAGAAGATGCTTGTTCTTGCGTTATCAGTTAATAACTGATCCATCAGCCTATCCATCCATGCGGTCAGGCCAGGTGTTGGTTGGATTCATTTTTATCACACGCATACATGTGCGATTAAACAATGCAGGCAAAAGCTTCGGATGTTTGCACTCAGTTGGTTGTATGGGGTCAAACTAGCCCCGCTTAGAACTCAGTGATAATACGGGGGTCCCTGCTCTGTATACGATTACCACGCAGGTACACGAAAATTTTGCGTGTTTGTATGGGTTCCTAAGAATGGCTAGGTGGCGTGTACATGCTTTTAGTGGTTGGAAAGATACAGCACGTTTCATGAACAAACAAGTCCTCCGAGTACAGGTATTCCTCGCTATGCGCTATCGATCACTATCGAACGCTAATCGCGTATATCGAATTGCATCCAACAACCAGTATATTTATGTAATTTGTTATATTATGTGTCTACACGATCTACACGAATTCACGTTTGTGTATGCATGTAAACAATATTTGTTGAGAAATTGTTGAGTTCAAGTTTATTTAGATCAAATATGAAAACTAAAACATATGGAACTGCAGTGAATTTGCGCATGTCGAGAATAGTATAACTCGGGGAATACCTGTATTATTTCGTTGCTCAGCTTCTTGAAGGCATTCAACATCTAATCCACACTGCTTAGGCTGGGGTTGAGTGGCGATCCCATAGAAGCTTCATATTTTCATCTTCTTCATTGATTCTACAACCTCGAATGAGCAGGATATTATACGTTCATTAGCTGAATATTTAGTCCTGCGTACAAGAAAACAGTCCGGATATGATTCGATACCTGGTCCTGCCGCGTTTAAAAAAACACCTCAACTACCGCTACTGCTATCGGACCATCCGAACGGTTAATAACCAAGGTTTATTAAGACTACTCTATAGACCTTGTTAGAAACGCTTTGTCGTGTCTGTGCCTGAGCTGTCAAATCTTGAAGTAACGTATGGCTTTAACCAGCCTGCCCATCTATATTTATTCCAGATACCGTCATATATAGCTTAAAGCTTTTGAGTTCGCAGTATCTGTGCACATAACGGTATAACTACTAGCTTAGATAAACTTTTCAACTTTTCAACTTAGATATCACTTTTCAAACTTTTGGTTTTACAGATTTTCATTACCATCCGATGCGCTGCATCGTATCGATTTGGTTGAAAATTTCTTATTCTGGTCTAAAGCAGCTGCCATACTGTCTGGTACGAATTGTATAGTCCATTGTTCCGGGTTGATAATGCACATAACGGTATAACTATTTGCTTAGGAAAAAGTCCGCGTATCACTTTTCAAACATTTGGTTTTACAGATTTTCGCATCGAATTGGCTGCTATATTTAAATTTCTTATTCTAGTCCAAAGCAGCTGCCATTTTGTCTGGTACGAATTGTATAGTCCATTGTTCCGATTTGATCGTTACTAATGCGAAGCCTAACATGACTTAATTTTACACACTGACACACGCACTTGTTCAAGGATGATGAAGATGATCACTTAATCACTTTAGAAATTCCGCCTAACCGTAAAAAAAAGTTAAATTTCCTATCTTTATCACAAACGCTCAGCGTTACAGAAGATGCTTGTTCTTGCGTTATCAGTTAATAACTGATCCATCAGCCTATCCATCCATGCGGTCAGGCCAGGTGTTGGTTGGATTCATTTTTATCACACGCATACATGTGCGATTAAACAATGCAGGCAAAAGCTTCGGATGTTTGCACTCAGTTGGTTGTATGGGGTCAAACTAGCCCCGCTTAGAACTCAGTGATAATACGGGGGTCCCTGCTCTGTATACGATTACCACGCAGGTACACGAAAATTTTGCGTGTTTGTATGGGTTCCTAAGAATCCGCGTTATGCATGGGTAAGGTTTTAGTGGTTGGAAAGATACAGCACGTTTCATGAACAAACAAGTCCTCCGAGTACAGGTATTCCTCGCTATGCGCTATCGATCACTATCGAACGCTAATCGCGTATATCGAATTGCATCCAACAACCAGTATATTTATGTAATTTGTTATATTATGTGTCTACACGATCTACACGAATTCACGTTTGTGTATGCATGTAAACAATATTTGTTGAGAAATTGTTGAGTTCAAGTTTATTTAGATCAAATATGAAAACTAAAACATATGGAACTGCAGTGAATTTGCGCATGTCGAGAATAGTATAACTCGGGGAATACCTGTATTATTTCGTTGCTCAGCTTCTTGAAGGCATTCAACATCTAATCCACACTGCTTAGGCTGGGGTTGAGTGGCGATCCCATAGAAGCTTCATATTTTCATCTTCTTCATTGATTCTACAACCTCGAATGAGCAGGATATTATACGTTCATTAGCTGAATATTTAGTCCTGCGTACAAGAAAACAGTCCGGATATGATTCGATACCCGGTCCTGCCGCGTTAAAAAAAACACCTCAACTACCGCTATTGCTATCGGACCATCCGAACGGTTAATAACCAAGGTTTATTAAGACTACTCTATAGACCTTGTTAGAAACGCTTTGTCGTGTCTGTGCCTGAGCTGTCAAATCTTGAAGTAACGTATGGCTTTAACCAGCCTGCCCATCTATATTTATTCCAGATACCGTCATAACACTGTATGTAGTTGCGAATTCGCAGTCAAAGCGTACAAAAGCAAGAGAGACGTAAAGTGTTTGAAGCAAAGGTTTCAGTAAGTGGTGTTACCAGTTAAGTTCAAAGCAGTACTGTAATTCAATATCTCCAATCAAAAATTATACCACACTTTTGCTAAAAAGAATTCACAATGCCACGTCGAGGTCGTACCGCATCTCCACCACCAGCAGCTCGCAGGTATGTATTTTTGTTCTTTAGGTTGAGGTTAGGTTTAGTTGCCGATGGTTTTCTATTTGCCACTAGGCCCAGTGTTGAGTTTTAGCGTGGTAAACATCTGGAAAAATGTATCGTTACATAACGCCATGCTTCATGATGCTCTGCCTAATAAATAGACGATGATAAATTAAAGGTACAGGCAAACAATCAGGCATGTTTTTATCAGAATCTATGATCTATGTGCCCTCCAAGGTACACCTCGTCAGAGGATGGTTTTATGATGAATGAAGTGAAAAATGAACAGGAAAGGTATGTGGCGTGATGTTGTTGCATGACATTTGTGTTGCGTCAGTAAATAAGGGACATGCTGAAAAATCTCAACCAAAATTTGAGTTTCGTCATGAAGCAGCAGCATATATTGCACCACATTTCATAATGCGATGCAATAGCTTTTCGAAGATGATAAACACATTAATCATGTGTTGTTTTTAAGTAAACGTATCGGCACCGAGCAAAGAATGATGAAACATCTAGAAGCTTCCCGTGTGTCGCCTAGAGCGGTTGGAAGAAAAGATGACACACATGTTTTGCAGGCGCATCTTTCTCTTGGTGTAAGAGGAGACATGACCTTTGGAACGATGCGAAATTCCGCGTTGCTCTTTATAATTTCCAACAACAAATTTAATGCATTTTTTTTCCACAACACAATGGTAGGGCTCCAATGGCAGCTGCACCTGCTCCGGCACCTAAACAGCCCGTTGTGCAGCAAGCTGCACCTACCGCCGTCGCCCCACCAATGGCTGCCCCATCCCAGGGTCCCGGTCTGATGGCCCAAATGGCCGCTACAGCGGGGGGCGTTGCCATCGGTTCAGCAGTGGTAAGTGTTCGTTGACCGGCGTACTTGCCCCAACTTAACATCACATAACCATTACTAAACTGTTGGATATTTTCAGGGACACACTGTTGGTCACGCGTTGACGGGAATGTTTTCTGGTTCGGACTCAAAGGAGGCAGCACCGGTTGCAGCCGCCCCGCAACAATACGCACCCGCCCCGGCCCATCAAGCCGGCGAGACGGGCCCGTGTGCTTGGGAGATGAAACAGTTCCTATCCTGCGCCCAGAACCAATCCGACTTGACGCTTTGCGAGGGATTTAACGAGGCGTTGCGTCAATGCAAAGTGCAGCACCACATGTAACTAACTAGTGCAGCATGCTGTTAAAAAAATACCAGTCGAAAAAGAAGTTTCTAGAAATTATGTTATACATTCGTTACGAAAGTGGGTAATTTAATGTTTCCTTAGTCACTACATCTGATCTATCATTGTGGCATCTGATGTCGAAGTCATTCGTAAAAAAGGGTACGGCTTACTAAGGAACGGTACGAGAAGGTTCGATACATTTAGTTTACATTTTATTATTTCCTTGTATCGTCACATTATTTGCACGAAATGTGGCATGAGTGCGTTCATAAGATGGTGTACCAGACCATTTAGTCGAAATAAAGGTTTGCGCATGCAGAATTCATTGGCGCACTGAAAGCAAGCATCTAGTGGTTTCTTAATACGTTTATTAAACGGGGAAAATACCGGTAAGCAATCTTCGTAAAGCAAGAACTTATGAGTTCCCTTTTCCACTGAAACACGACAATGTTTTAAAAATAGACGAATGTCTCTACTATATTTTTCTCATTATTCTACCCCGAAATTAATCACGCTGATGTGAGGGCATATTTCTTGCATTTATTGATTTAACGTTTTAGCGTATCCGTTTTTTTTTTATTTTCGATGAAATTGAATGAGTAACTAACTGTACACAGCGGATCTTACTTATGTTGCTTTTCTGCATTCACGACACGCATGTCACGTGTGGTGGATATTCTTTTGCTTTCTATTCGTTCACATTTCTTCCAGATCTACCTAGCCTATATACATGCACGGGCATATATGCACACAATACGCACACAAAAACACACGCACAATTGTTTTACATGTATCATTTAAAATAAGCATAACATTAATTGGGGAAGCAAAGGACAGGTGGAGTTATTGGAAATGCAAAATTCAGCTTCTTAGCGTGTCTCGCTAAAAAAATTGAATAAGCAAAACACACAAACAAGCGAAACAAAAAAAAAACAATTGTGAACCACATCTTTGACCTTCACTGTGTTTCAGTAGAATAGTTATTTCGATACACGTGTGAATCCCGGTGTTTTGCAATATTTGAGTTATAAGGATTTAGCCTGGGGCATCATCATTCCCATTGATGGCGAGATCAATACAGCATGAACAATTGCAATATTCAAAAATGGGAAATAATGTAAAGCAAGAGATCAAAGCAGATAAAAATGACCATACAACAAGCCGATGCATTTGGGCAATGTGAGTTTACAGATGAACGTGGATAAAAACAGTTTGATGGTGGCTATTCATTTGAAGTCTCTCAATCAAAACGGCTAACTTGCGCGCTTCGTTTTCTATCGTTTTCAACAGCATAAACTGATTTATTCATTACCACTGTAATCAGTCCCAGTTTGCTAACTGTGTGTTGCAAGTTGAGCAAATTGTCAGAGGATTTTGTAGGATTTCTCGCCATAAGGATACCGGGCTAGTACAAGCGTGGATGTTTTCTACGTTGGAATGGTAAAAATGTACAAAATAAAAATGCGTATAAGATCAATTTGTTCATGGTTTTTTGACTAGGAGATGTTAAAACAGAAGAAATACATTTTACTAATAAACTCATTAAAGGGAAGTGTGCATTTGCAACCAGCTCAGGCAGTATTGATTAGCGTTATCATTTTTGGTTTGCACGGGGCCGTTTTGTGGGTTTTCAGAGGCCATTTGCTATCAGTTTCATCACCATCCAATACAATCTTACATCAATTTGTGGTTTAAAAAAACAGCTAAAACAGATTCCATGCGGGGAATGTCAATTTTGTTATAAACATGAAATTGTATATGCAACGTAACAAACAAAAAAGGGTTAAAAACAAATATAAACTACAGAAACACATGCACATAAAAACAAAACATATTGGAAAGTCAAAATAACAGACCACGCGTGCATTAATTGTTGCCTGTAAAGCAGGGCTTTGGGGAATACGCATGGGATTATTTGCTAGATCCAAGCAGCTACTTTTTGTTTACATATCTTTACATTATTGCACCATTATTGACGTAGTTCATAACGCAAAATCACTAAACAGAGGAAGTAGTATGCGAACCAAAGAAAGACGAACATTATCACGTATTTCTTCAAGGACCAACACAAGCTGAGCTGTTCTATGAGACACTACTTTCTTCGATATCGTATTGGTACATATGGATCCTAGATTCTGTTGCAAAATACGAGCAGAAAAAGGCATAATAAAAAAAACCAAAACTATAAAAAAGCAAATAGTACCAATGAGCATACTCCGTATCGGTAAAGCGTCTGTCTTAGATGCTGGATCCCGTGCTTTACGATAGAGACAATAATTCAGCGCGCGCGTACAGTATTTTCGATTCGGCCAAACGAATTTGAGTCCAACTACTTTCTTCGATATCGGGACTTTAGAATCCTAGATATAATTGCAAAGTTTTCTGAAATTTTGTTCGTAACCTATCCAACCAACCTACAACGTTTGTTTGCTGTCTATACATTTTGCTCTGCGTACTTTTTGACAGCTGTATGTGTTGACCTGTTTGAGCTGTTTTGACTTCCTGATGACAGGTGTATCTCTGTGTTTACCAAACAAAAATGAACCTAAACGCTCAGTATAAAAAAAAATTATTGCACAGTTAACAACATGAAAACTTTGATTTAGAAAACTGAACATCCTATCGAACTCTCGCAAAAGTGTGTCCCTTCTCCATCGTGTGACACTTCTAGTTTAACGTGATTCACATCGTGTTGTACGCGTTCGCTGTTACAGTGGCAGAAGGGCCAGTGGTCCCAGATACACCCGGTCCCGGTGCCGATCCGATGTGACGATGTTGCTGCAGTTGTCCACGATTGTCAGCGAGCTAGAGTGTAACAGCGGGAGCAACATACCGATCGCACCGCCACCACTACTAACAGATCCCGGTACAATACTGTCTCAGAACGTTGTTCCCATACCGATAGCTTCCGTAGCGGCTGAAGCAGCGGCAGTTGCGGTTGCCTCTGCCATCCGCGAAGCGACACGCAAGGATGTGCACGAAACGAAGGAAGTGCACGCTTCCTCTACAACACCAGCTTCGTCAACAGTGTCGCTGGATGCTAAGGGTGATAATCGTACGAACAATCCCGAACAGTGGGATCCAGGAGATGGTAGAAGTGAACCTATTTGTTGGACGTCTTCCGCGCAAATAATTCAGCAGTGTGTAACACCAGCCGGAATCAACGAACCAACGCCATTCGATGCAACTGCTGCAAGCGGTGTGGAGTGTTATGAAGCGGCGTCGCAACCGGATGCCGGAAGCTGCTGTAAGGCTTCGGAGGCCAGTGTATTGCGTCAATGTTCCTGGAGTAGTTGTGATTCGGGTTGTACCGGTAGCGAGGAATCTCGGACAGCAGGTTCACAGATCATTCAACAACGACGTTTGCCCACATCCGGTTTACCCGTTGTAATTAACAGTAGTAGCAGTAGTAGCAGCAGTGGAACACTTATCGAAGAGAGAGAAGAAATTCCATGGCATCCAGGGACTGTGAAACGCACGAAGAAGCGCATAGAGCAGCGCAGTTCGAACGCCAGCGCTACCGCAAATGTAACGATGAAATGGAACACTACCTCCACGACATTTTCCGCCTTGCCATCAACGACATCGTCGGTATCGACGGAAACAAGTGCACACGGAGATGATTTTGTTGCCTCGAGCACTGCTCAACAACACTCGCAAAAAGAACAACAAGAAGAAGATTTCCCCACCGTACGTGAGCGACCGGGAATGGTGTCGTCGAATTACGCTCGCCTATCGGCATCTGCACCGGATTCATACAACCTTTACGCGGAACCAGGCAGTCGGGTTGAATCGGTCGGTAGTACAAACCCGCTGCCTGCAAAACGTGCAGTCAAAGTACACCATCAACATTCGTTTGCCGGTACTACCGATGACACTCTAACGCGGAATCCAGGTGAATCCTCCACATCGTACTGTTTACGGGTGAGCTTTCGTGGTGGTACCGGTGGTGCCGTTGATCGACAACAGCAGCCACAGCAGCAGCAGCAAAAGCAGCAGCAGCATGAACCAGGAGATGGAGTCGAGGAGGACACATTCAATGCAGGTAAGGTGCGAAACTTGAAGATGAGTTTTGAAGCGAAATCGAACGACCGACGACAAGGACCGAAAAAGGTACGATCGCTTCCATCGTCACCGGTTGCTGTGCACGTGTCGATGGGTTGTCAAACGAAGCGGCCCCTAGCTTCTTCGACCACATCAACAACCACCGTTACCGGGTCTTCGCCATCATCGGCTTCGCCACTGGTTGGGTTGGTGACGGGGCCGTCGGCAGGGAAAAATGTTCACCAGAGCACTACTCCACCGGAAGATGTGACAGTGCGTGATCTTGTTGATCGCTACGAGGTCCAAGGCCCCCGGGTACGTCCTGTCGGTAGTAATTCATTGTCCCGGACCCAGCGACCGCGCTCGGTTTTTGATAACCGCTCAAACAAAGTGGCAGTGCTGGTAAACCGTTCGCTCAAACCACCACTGGTAACCTGCTATCACACTCCACAACACAATGGCGTCTGGACGACTCCATGCGACCGCCAGTTCCGCCAGTGGTGCGTGGTTTGGTGCTATCGCAACATAGTGGAATTGCTTCACCTTACAACAACAACAGTAGCAGCACCAGCACGAACGTCAGTAATCAGCACGCACAATCTGGTCGCGTATCTTCCGGTTCTGCCATTGGCAGTAACAGCAACAGTAACGCTAGGAATAATAACAACACCACAAGACTGATGCTGCAACAATCCGGAGGATCGGGCGAAGGAGGGGTCCTTACGCAAGTGGGAGGGAAACGAACGCAGCAACATGGTAGGACACACCCGCTAGCGAAAATAAGTCCCAGTGCGAGACATCATCATCATCACCTACACGTACATCACCATCTGGTGCACCATCACCATCAGTACAATATTGGACAACTGCAGCAACATCGTCACATCGGATCGGCACCGGGACCGGGTGTATCTGGGACCACTGGCCCTTCTGCCACTGTAACAGCGAACGCGTACAACACGATGTGAATCACGTTAAACTAGAAGTGTCACACGATGGAGAAGGGACACACTTTTGCGAGAGTTCGATCGGATGTTCAGTTTTCTAAATCAAAGTTTTCATGTTGTTAACTGTGCAATAATTTTTTTTTATACTGAGCGTTTAGGTTCATTTTTGTTTGGTAAACACAGAGATACACCTGTCATCAGGAAGTCAAAACAGCTCAAACAGGTCAACACATACAGCTGTCAAAAAGTACGCAGAGCAAAATGTATAGACAGCAAACAAACGTTGTAGGTTGGTTGGATAGGTTACGAACAAAATTTCAGAAAACTTTGCAATTATATCTAGGATTCTAAAGTCCCGATATCGAAGAAAGTAGTTGGACTCAAATTCGTTTGGCCGAATCGAAAATACTGTACGCGCGCGCTGAATTATTGTCTCTATCGTAAAGCACGGGATCCAGCATCTAAGACAGACGCTTTACCGATACGGAGTATGCTCATTGGTACTATTTGCTTTTTTATAGTTTTGGTTTTTTTTATTATGCCTTTTTCTGCTCGTATTTTGCAACAGAATCTAGGATCCATATGTACCAATACGATATCGAAGAAAGTAGTGTCTCATAGAACAGCTCAGCTTGTGTTGGTCCTTGAAGAAATACGTGATAATGTTCGTCTTTCTTTGGTTCGCATACTACTTCCTCTGTTTAGTGATTTTGCGTTATGAACTACGTCAATAATGGTGCAATAATGTAAAGATATGTAAACAAAAAGTAGCTGCTTGGATCTAGCAAATAATCCCATGCGTATTCCCCAAAGCCCTGCTTTACAGGCAACAATTAATGCACGCGTGGTCTGTTATTTTGACTTTCCAATATGTTTTGTTTTTATGTGCATGTGTTTCTGTAGTTTATATTTGTTTTTAACCCTTTTTTGTTTGTTACGTTGCATATACAATTTCATGTTTATAACAAAATTGACATTCCCCGCATGGAATCTGTTTTAGCTGTTTTTTTAAACCACAAATTGATGTAAGATTGTATTGGATGGTGATGAAACTGATAGCAAATGGCCTCTGAAAACCCACAAAACGGCCCCGTGCAAACCAAAAATGATAACGCTAATCGAAATAATACAGGTATTCCCCGAGTTATACTATTCTCGACATGCGCAAATTCACTGCAGTTCCATATGTTTTAGTTTTCATATTTGATCTAAATAAACTTGAACTCAACAATTTCTCAACAAATATTGTTTACATGCATACACAAACGTGAATTCGTGTAGATCGTGTAGACACATAATATAACAAATTACATAAATATACTGGTTGTTGGATGCAATTCGATATACGCGATTAGCGTTCGATAGTGATCGATAGCGCATAGCGAGGAATACCTGTACTCGGAGGACTTGTTTGTTCATGAAACGTGCTGTATCTTTCCAACCACTAAAAGCATGTACACGCCACCTAGCCATTCTTAGGAACCCATACAAACACGCAAAATTTTCGTGTACCTGCGTGGTAATCGTATACAGAGCAGGGACCCCCGTATTATCACTGAGTTCTAAGCGGGGCTAGTTTGACCCCATACAACCAACTGAGTGCAAACATCCGAAGCTTTTGCCTGCATTGTTTAATCGCACATGTATGCGTGTGATAAAAATGAATCCAACCAACACCTGGCCTGACCGCATGGATGGATAGGCTGATGGATCAGTTATTAACTGATAACGCAAGAACAAGCATCTTCTGTAACGCTGAGCGTTTGTGATAAAGATAGGAAATTTAACTTTTTCCAATAACTCCACCTGTCCTTTGCTTCCCCAATTAATGTTATGCTTATTTTAAATGATACATGTAAAACAATTGTGCGTGTGTTTTTGTGTGCGTATTGTGTGCATATATGCCCGTGCATGTATATAGGCTAGGTAGATCTGGAAGAAATGTGAACGAATAGAAAGCAAAAGAATATCCACCACACGTGACATGCGTGTCGTGAATGCAGAAAAGCAACAAACATAAGTAAGATCCGCTGTGTACAGTTAGTTACTCATTCAATTTCATCGAAAATAAAAAAAAACGGATACGCTAAAACGTTAAATCAATAAATGCAAGAAATATGCCCTCACATCAGCGTGATTAATTTCGGGGTAGAATAATGAGAAAAATATAGTAGAGACATTCGTCTATTTTTAAAACATTGTCGTGTTTCAGTGGAAAAGGGAACTCATAAGTTCTTGCTTTACGAAGATTGCTTACCGGTATTTTCCCCGTTTAATAAACGTATTAAGAAACCACTAGATGCTTGCTTTCAGTGCGCCAATGAATTCTGCATGCGCAAACCTTTATTTCGACTAAATGGTCTGGTACACCATCTTATGAACGCACTCATGCCACATTTCGTGCAAATAATGTGACGATACAAGGAAATAATAAAATGTAAACTAAATGTATCGAACCTTCTCGTACCGTTCCTTAGTAAGCCGTACCCTTTTTTACGAATGACTTCGACATCAGATGCCACAATGATAGATCAGATGTAGTGACTAAGGAAACATTAAATTACCCACTTTCGTAACGAATGTATAACATAATTTCTAGAAACTTCTTTTTCGACTGGTATTTTTTTAACAGCATGCTGCACTAGTTAGTTACATGTGGTGCTGCACTTTGCATTGACGCAACGCCTCGTTAAATCCCTCGCAAAGCGTCAAGTCGGATTGGTTCTGGGCGCAGGATAGGAACTGTTTCATCTCCCAAGCACACGGGCCCGTCTCGCCGGCTTGATGGGCCGGGGCGGGTGCGTATTGTTGCGGGGCGGCTGCAACCGGTGCTGCCTCCTTTGAGTCCGAACCAGAAAACATTCCCGTCAACGCGTGACCAAGTTCTTTCAATAAGTGTTACTTCCTAAACGTTTGAATGCTCTTTTGCATAATCTTTGATCAAGTCCATGTCAAAGTGTGTAAAATTGTTTTTTTGTTAAGGTGTTATGTTATGTGATCTGTTTGCTCAAGAGTGATCTCACGTGATCTTATTAACAGCATGCTGCACTAGTTAGTTACATGTGGTGCTGCACTTTGCATTGACGCAACGCCTCGTTAAATCCCTCGCAAAGCGTCAAGTCGGATTGGTTCTGGGCGCAGGATAGGAACTGTTTCATCTCCCAAGCACACGGGCCCGTCTCGCCGGCTTGATGGGCCGGGGCGGGTGCGTATTGTTGCGGGGCGGCTGCAACCGGTGCTGCCTCCTTTGAGTCCGAACCAGAAAACATTCCCGTCAACGCGTGACCAACAGTGTGTCCCTGAAAATATCGAACAGTTTAGTAATGGTTATGTGATGTTAAGTTGGGGCAAGTACGCCGGTCAACGAACACTTACCCCCGCTGAACCGATGGCAACACCACCCGCTGTAGCGGCCATTTGGGCCATCAGACCGGGACCCTGGGATGGGGCAGCCATTGGTGGGGCGACGGCGGTAGGTGCAGCTTGCTGCACAACGGGCTGTTTAGGTGCCGGAGCAGGTGCAGCTGCCATTGGAGCCCTACCATTGTGTTGTGGAAAAAAAATGCATTAAATTTGTTGTTGGAAATTATAAAGAGCAACGCGGAATTTCGCATCGTTCCAAAGGTCATGTCTCCTCTTACACCAAGAGAAAGATGCGCCTGCAAAACATGTGTGTCATCTTTTCTTCCAACCGCTCTAGGCGACACACGGGAAGCTTCTAGATGTTTCATCATTCTTTGCTCGGTGCCGATACGTTTACTTAAAAACAACACATGATTAATGTGTTTATCATCTTCGAAAAGCTATTGCATCGCATTATGAAATGTGGTGCAATATATGCTGCTGCTTCATGACGAAACTCAAATTTTGGTTGAGATTTTTCAGCATGTCCCTTATTTACTGACGCAACACAAATGTCATGCAACAACATCACGCCACATACCTTTCCTGTTCATTTTTCACTATTCATCATAAAACCATCCTCTGACCAGGTGTACCTTGGAGGGCACATAGATCATAGATTCTGATAAAAACATGCCTGATTGTTTGCCTGTACCTTTAATTTATCATCGTCTATTTATTAGGCAGAGCATCATGAAGCATGGCGTTATGTAACGATACATTTTTCCAGATGTTTACCACGCTAAAACTCAACACTGGGCCTAGTGGCAAATAGAAAACCATCGGCAACTAAACCTAACCTCAACCTAAAGAACAAAAATACATACCTGCGAGCTGCTGGTGGTGGAGATGCGGTACGACCTCGACGTGGCATTGTGAATTCTTTTTAGCAAAAGTGTGGTATAATTTTTGATTGGAGATATTGAATTACAGTACTGCTTTGAACTTAACTGGTAACACCACTTACTGAAACCTTTGCTTCAAACACTTTACGTCTCTCTTGCTTTTGTACGCTTTGACTGCGAATTCGCAACTACATACAGTGTTATGACGGTATCTGGAATAAATATAGATGGGCAGGCTGGTTAAAGCCATACGTTACTTCAAGATTTGACAGCTCAGGCACAGACACGACAAAGCGTTTCTAACAAGGTCTATAGAGTAGTCTTAATAAACCTTGGTTATTAACCGTTCGGATGGTCCGATAGCAGTAGCGGTAGTTGAGGTGTTTTTTTAAACGCGGCAGGACCAGGTATCGAATCATATCCGGACTGTTTTCTTGTACGCAGGACTAAATATTCAGCTAATGAACGTATAATATCCTGCTCATTCGAGGTTGTAGAATCAATGAAGAAGATGAAAATATGAAGCTTCTATGGGATCGCCACTCAACCCCAGCCTAAGCAGTGTGGATTAGATGTTGAATGCCTTCAAGAAGCTGAGCAACGAAATAATACAGGTATTCCCCGAGTTATACTATTCTCGACATGCGCAAATTCACTGCAGTTCCATATGTTTTAGTTTTCATATTTGATCTAAATAAACTTGAACTCAACAATTTCTCAACAAATATTGTTTACATGCATACACAAACGTGAATTCGTGTAGATCGTGTAGACACATAATATAACAAATTACATAAATATACTGGTTGTTGGATGCAATTCGATATACGCGATTAGCGTTCGATAGTGATCGATAGCGCATAGCGAGGAATACCTGTACTCGGAGGACTTGTTTGTTCATGAAACGTGCTGTATCTTTCCAACCACTAAAAGCATGTACACGCCACCTAGCCATTCTTAGGAACCCATACAAACACGCAAAATTTTCGTGTACCTGCGTGGTAATCGTATACAGAGCAGGGACCCCCGTATTATCACTGAGTTCTAAGCGGGGCTAGTTTGACCCCATACAACCAACTGAGTGCAAACATCCGAAGCTTTTGCCTGCATTGTTTAATCGCACATGTATGCGTGTGATAAAAATGAATCCAACCAACACCTGGCCTGACCGCATGGATGGATAGGCTGATGGATCAGTTATTAACTGATAACGCAAGAACAAGCATCTTCTGTAACGCTGAGCGTTTGTGATAAAGATAGGAAATTTAACTTTTTTTTACGGTTAGGCGGAATTTCTAAAGTGATTAAGTGATCATCTTCATCATCCTTGAACAAGTGCGTGTGTCAGTGTGTAAAATTAAGTCATGTTAGGCTTCGCATTAGTAACGATCAAATCGGAACAATGGACTATACAATTCGTACCAGACAAAATGGCAGCTGCTTTGGACTAGAATAAGAAATTTAAATATAGCAGCCAATTCGATGCGAAAATCTGTAAAACCAAATGTTTGAAAAGTGATACGCGGACTTTTTCCTAAGCAAATAGTTATACCGTTATGTGCATTATCAACCCGGAACAATGGACTATACAATTCGTACCAGACAGTATGGCAGCTGCTTTAGACCAGAATAAGAAATTTTCAACCAAATCGATACGATGCAGCGCATCGGATGGTAACGAAAATCTGTAAAACCAAAAGTTTGAAAAGTGATATCTAAGTTGAAAAGTTGAAAAGTTTATCTAAGCTAGTAGTTATACCGTTATGTGCACAGATACTGCGAACTCAAAAGCTTTAAGCTATATTCCATTAAGAACACGGTACTGCTTCAGTGTGCGTCGGTGTATTGTCCTTTACGAGTACGAACCAGGTACAATTTTAGTATTCACCCCAACATCTCTTCGGCGACTGCCTTTGTAGGTGTGGTAGTGTTCACCGTTGGCGTGGTAGACATTTTTTGGAGCGGATGGCTTAGTAAATGTGATTGATGTGTCTTACTGCACCTACGAGTAACCATTCGCGTGTAGATCGCCCCGTGAAGTGGTTGGTCCTCGTTCAGTTGATGAAAAGTTCTTTCAATAAGTGTTATTTGTTAAGTGATTAAGTGATCGTCGGCATAATTATTGGTCAAGTGCATAAAGTTGTTTTATGTTAAGGCGTTAAGTTATATTATCTTTTTGATCATGTTTGCTCAAGAGTGATTTCAAGTGATCTGCAAAATCTTTGATCAAGTTCATGTCCAAGTGTGTAAATTTGTTTAAAGTTTTAAGTTAAAGTGTTAAATAAGGTGATCTTTTTGATCATCCTACGTGAAGAGCATGTGCAAGTATTGAAAGTTATTTCATTGAGAGTCGGTTATCAATAGCAATCAACCTTCACCAATCATACTTAAATGGCGACTATCAATTTCGTACCAGACAAAATGGCGTAGGGAAGAAGCTGTAGCCGAGTATAAGGTATTTAAATATAGTAGCCAAATGTATGTAGATGTAGTACAGCAAACGGTATCGTAGATCGGCATAATAATACCGAAGAAAAGGGATCGGGAATATCGATTTAGAACACAATCTACCTGGTTAGCTTTTACGTAAAAATTTTATTTTCAGTATAAAAGGACACTTAAAAATATCCTGAATTATCTGTTTATTTTCCTTTTTGCATTTCCTTAAGCTTCTTTTTCTTTCGCGTTCTTTTTGTTCTTCCTTATTACATTGCCTGTTATTCTACTATGTGCCTGGCTGGATGTGCTTACCCGTTTTCGCTCCGCCGTTCTAGCCCGTAGTCATTTCCCCAAAAAAAACCCGTTCACGCTGTTGTTAGTTCGAGATTCGCGAGATTATCATGTGCGGTTTCAAAGACGTTGTGCACCTGCGTCACATGTGCATCGGGTTAATACGCGGACTTTTTCCTAAGCAAATAGTTATACCGTTATGTGCATTATCAACCCGGAACAATGGACTATACAATTCGTACCAGACAGTATGGCAGCTGCTTTAGACCAGAATAAGAAATTTTCAACCAAATCGATACGATGCAGCGCATCGGATGGTAATGAAAATCTGTAAAACCAAAAGTTTGAAAAGTGATATCTAAGTTGAAAAGTTGAAAAGTTTATCTAAGCTAGTAGTTATACCGTTATGTGCACAGATACTGCGAACTCAAAAGCTTTAAGCTATATTCCATTAAGAACACGGTACTGCTTCAGTGTGCGTCGGTGTATTGTCCTTTACGAGTACGAACCAGGTACAATTTTAGTATTCACCCCAACATCTCTTCGGCGACTGCCTTTGTAGATGTGGTAGTGTTCACCGTTGGCGTGGTAGACATTTTTTGGAGCGGATGGCTTAGTAAATGTGATTGATGTGTCTTACTGCACCTACGAGTAACCATTCGCGTGTAGATCGCCCCGTGAAGTGGTTGGTCCTCGTTCAGTTGATGAAAAGTTCTTTCAATAAGTGTTATTTGTTAAGTGATTAAGTGATCGTCGGCATAATTATTGGTCAAGTGCATAAAGTTGTTTTATGTTAAGGCGTTAAGTTATATTATCTTTTTGATCATGTTTGCTCAAGAGTGATTTCAAGTGATCTGCAAAATCTTTGATCAAGTTCATGTCCAAGTGTGTAAATTTGTTTAAAGTTTTAAGTTAAAGTGTTAAATAAGGTGATCTTTTTGATCATCCTACGTGAAGAGCATGTGCAAGTATTGAAAATTATGTCATTGTGAGTCTGTTATCAATAGCAATCAACCCCTTACTATCAAACTTATATGGCAACTATCAATTTCGTACCAGACAAAATGGCGTAGAAAAGCAGCTGTCTATAATAGCAATCGTGTTATGGTTGTTGGTGAAAAGTTCTTTCAATAAGTGTTACTTCCTAAACGTTTGAATGCTCTTTTGCATAATCTTTGATCAAGTCCATGTCAAAGTGTGTAAAATTGTTTTTTTGTTAAGGTGTTATGTTATGTGATCTGTTTGCTCAAGAGTGATCTCAAGTGATCTTATTCAAAATTTATCATCAAGTTTATGTCAAACTGTGTAAAGTTGTTTTATGTTAAGGTGTTAAGTTATGTGATCTTTTTGATCATCCTACGTGAAGAGCATGTGCAAGTATTGAAAGTTATTTCATTGAGAGTCGGTTATCAATAGCAATCAACCTTCACCAATCATACTTAAATGGCGACTATCAATTTCGTACCAGACAAAATGGCGTAGGGAAGAAGCTGTAGCCGAGTATAAGGTATTTAAATATAGTAGCCAAATGTATGTAGATGTAGTACAGCAAACGGTATCGTAGATCGGCATAATAATACCGAAGAAAAGGGATCGGGAATATCGATTTAGAACACAATCTACCTGGTTAGCTTTTACGTAAAAATTTTATTTTCAGTATAAAAGGACACTTAAAAATATCCTGAATTATCTGTTTATTTTCCTTTTTGCATTTCCTTAAGCTTCTTTTTCTTTCGCGTTCTTTTTGTTCTTCCTTATTACTTTGCCTGTTATTCTACTATGTGCCTGGCTGGATGTGCTTACCCGTTTTCGCTCCGCCGTTTTAGCCCGTAGTCATTTCCCCAAAAAAAACCCGTTCACGCTGTTGTTAGTTCGAGATTTGCGAGATTATCATGTGCGGTTTCAAAGACGTTGTGCACCTGCGTCACATGTGCATCGGGTTAAGTTGTATTTTCCGGGAAAGCGCGTCGCATGGAAGAACTCCCATCATTTTGCCAAGTAATAATATGAATTAAAATCTATTTTTCTACTTATAGGCTACTGCCTACTACTCGCTTGTGTTGTGTCGCGAATATGGTGTCAGCAGAGATGAACCCGAGCAAGAGCGCCCTCGGTCGCCGGTTGCCTACACCCCTAGGCAGCTGGGACGAGCTGTTTTTGTCTTTCCACAGCAGAACAGCAGAGTCCGCGTTATGCATGGGTAAGGTTTTACTGCAGGGGCTTGCATATCCCTCGCGTAATCCGCCTTATCCAAGTGGAGGTCTGCTTAATGTCAAGGAAACATTATTATCCTGGATATCTGCTTCGTGGGAGAGAAAAAACAGCTCGGGCGAGCGTACGCGTTGTCGCTCTGGTTCAGTTCGCACCGGTTCAGCTGGTTTGTCTGGAAAAGTGTTGGTTGGTTGTTATGCCCTTTTCCTCTCCTAGAAGAGATCGCAAAAACGAAAAAAACAAAATCCTCTTTGCCACCCTGTCTCCGTTCAAGCTGCGGCTGATAAATGCTTCCCATTGATTCGTATCATCCATTTTGCGTTCGTTTCCGATTGCTGGTCCTGCCGTTATTAATGTTTGAGCATAAAATCTTCGACTTTTGTTCTTTTGTTCGAGTGCATTCAGGTAGTGTAGGTTCAAGAGAAGTATCATATCGTGGTTAGGTTTGTCACGAACAAGTTAAACCTAAATTCCTGCGTGTTGAAGTCTAAAAAAGTTACCTCCGAATCTGTGAGAAGCTAGGACACACACTGAGTCTACTACCAGTACCAACGCAAACCCTACATGGTTTCGGGTACGCTGCCTAAGTAGTACTGCCTCCACTCCAAGTATATGATAGAACATATTGGAACGAGTTAAAGCAGCTCATCAACAGGTATATCTTATGCCTGATATTTGCTAGTTTTACCGAGCTCCAATAGGTCCAATGCTTCTTTTCCCATGTTCCTTTTTCCAGTTTATGTTTCTTCTATTCTGCTCTTAAATTTCGTTCTGTTGCACTTATATATAGATGTTTTAATTTTTTCTTTAATTATTGTTTCGTTTTCATACCTTCGTTATTCCACTTTATCGCTTCTAGACCAGAAGTCTTTTTTT